>JANHFT010006209.1:63277-88784 GCA_032467955.1 Pseudoxenodon macrops | reverse complement strand
AACCGGTAGCAGAAATTTTGAATAGTTTGGAGAACTGGCAAATACCACCTCTGGCTGGCCCCAGAGTGGGGTGGGAATGGGGATTTTGCATGGAGAATAAGTGTTCTGTTCAGAATCCAGGGAGATTTTTGAATAAGAGATGAGCCGAACAAAAGCTTGAGTAAGACTTGAGACAACGGTGTGAAACACGAGAGGGTAATGTCCTCATGCTTTATATAAGCTTCATTAAAATATAAGCAATGGTCAGAAAGTCACCCACACATTGCTGGTTTCATAGGAACGTGGGGGAAAAAGGTCTTTCTAGGTGAGGTTATTTTCAGCCGTGCCCTTTGTTGAAACTCACTGAGCAAAACACCAAGAGCCCCATCTCCTACAGAGATGTTGGAACCTGTATCCCTATCTTCAAAAAGGGAGACCCCAGTCTAGTTGAAAATTGCAGACCAATCTCATTATGTTGCGTCACCTGCAAAGTCATGGAATCAATCATAAACCAATCCATTACCCTCTATTTAGAAACAAACAGCCTACTCTCTAACAATACGACTTCAGTAACAGAGTTGTCAATGCCTGGAATGTACTACCTGACTCTGTGGTTTCTTCCCCAAACCCGCAAAACTTTAACCTTAGACTATCCACTGTGGACCTCACCCCATTCCTAAGAGGTCTGTAAGGGGGTGCATAAGCACACCAACGTGCCTACCACCCCCGTCCTAATATCCCCTTATTATTTGTATCCGTTTCATGTATTCATAATCATGTTTATACTTATATCTGTTATATAATACATGCTTAACCAAATAAATAAACTTTAAACCCAACAGCTTTCCTCCACCCTCCCAAAATGTATTTATTCTACTTGTGTCTGCCCAGAGAAGAAAAGGAAAGAAACACATTGACAGTCAAACCTTTTTTCCTCTGGTCTTCCTTCTCCTGGCTTAGACCCACAAACTGCTTCTTCTCCCACCACATAAAGCTGTTTAGGCCTCATATTGCATCCTGAGTTGGTTGCCCACTGTTCTTCTGATACTTTATTCAAAGCTTCATACTTTTCTCCATCTCTTGCTCACAAATAGCCCTCTTAAAAAGCAGAGGAGCAGAAAATTCTAAAAATTAAAATTTTCTCTCTCCTGCATTTCAAACCCTGGTTTCAATTAAAAAGAAAGAGACAAAATATATTAGTAATTTAAGATCTGACCACTGGAAATATAAAAGCAATATTTATGAAGCGAAAACAAAAGCTTCTGTTATCATAAGGCAAATGTGAGGACTACCTGTATAATAAATCTAAATATAAAGAACAACACTAATAATAATATGGAAATTATGGTTCTCTTAATGTGGTTTAAATTTTATTTAACTTATTTGCTACATTATATTCCTTCTATAATCATGAAAAGATAAAGTGTGCTAAGCGAAAATGAATCTAAATGGGTAGAGGCTATATGCCAGCTATGGCTAACCTTTTTGTCATTATGTTCCAAAAGCGGGAGGAGCATGGGAGGGTTGCACACATGCATGCCCACACCCATAATGCAATGCATGTCTGCACAACCGCCCTCGTGCTGCCCCCCCCCCCAAGCATGCATGCAGGCCTCACTCTGGTTGGACATTTTTTGCCCTCCCCCTGGCTTCAAGAAAGCCTCCTGAAGCCTCAGGAGGGCGAAAAACGGATGCAATGGGCCAACCGGAAGTTCAGAAAGGAACTTCCAGTTTGCCCGTTGGGCCATTTTTCACCCTCGCCAGGCTTTCCTGAAGCCTTGGGAGGGCAAAAAAAGAACTTTCCCCAGCCAGCACCATAAAGTTGCTAAGCAGAGGAGAAGAAGAGTAAACCAATAATAAAACGTTGTCTTGCAAGTTAGCTTTCAGCAATCCTTGCTTGTGCACAATACTGTAAGCATGCTTGGAGTTAAAATACCTTTGGTTGTTCTAGTGGGGTATACTGATCAGACTCCTCAATCTCTTTAATGTTAGGATAAAAAGCTTCTGCATTATCTTGGATATATTACTATATCCCAGCCCTGAGCTTTTCTTTTCCTATTTCAGTGCTTGCTGTTTGTGTGCATTGATCTTTCTTTTTGTGTTCCACATGTTTGATCTTGGATCACATTAAATACATCAAATATTATATACAGTTTATGGTAGCAATGTAAATGCTTAGTTTATTATACCAAATATTCTACATTGTTTGACTAACTACTTTAAGTGTTTTATTTCATTCATATTCTGCTATTCTGCTATAATGTATTGCTCTGATAGTCTTAATAGTCAATAATGTCAGTAAATACCATTCGTACAATTAAACCTTCATGTTAAAGTTTTACAGTGTTGTGACTGTAAAGTTGATATTACTTTGTATCTTAAATGCTAATTCCTATAACTTCGTATAGCCTAATGAATTCACACTAAATTGCTTATGTCATAAAGTCTCTGAGAAGATCACTATATAGCCTAGATTGTTTTGTCTGCCATTTCTACTTTATTTTGTTTTGTTTTTCTGTTTTGTTTATTTTTATATTGTATTACAAAATCTTAGTCTTTCTAATTTTAACACGCATTCTCAGGCCAACTCATCTCACAGGGGTGATTTTCTGGGGAAAATAGGAGGAAGAAGGAATATTAGGTAGGTCTGCCACCTTGAATTATTTATAAAAATAATAAAAGTGGGATATGAATAAATCATTTCAGTAGCAAGTACAAGTGTTATCATTTAATTTATAATTTAGAGTTACAGTTTCACAGTTCTCTATTAATAATCCCTATAACTTTGTAATTAATATCTAATTTCATATATTAAATCCTTATTCTTTGAAAGGTTGTAATTCCATATATTTTATACCCATCTGCAACAAAAGTAAAGATTGACTGACAGACCTAGGATTCCCTGATACCTCACCACTCTTTGCAACACCAAGAACCTTTAAACCATATCCAAACAATTAAACTGAAGGAGAAGCAATTCTGCCTGTCAGCTTTTTTTGTTTGTTTGTTTGTTTGCTTGTTTATGAAATTGATATAGGCACCCATCTCACCCAAGGTGACTTTTGGAAGTGCACAACAACAAATAAAAACCACGAATATAAAAATAGCAAATACAAATATAAAAGATCATCATAATCAATATCATAAAAAAATGGAAATCCCATTCTTGAAGGATATAAAAATGGCTCCTTCAACAATGGAGCACTCTATATCAGTGTCCAGTTCTATGGGAGCTCCAGGACTGGACATATTTCAGAATATCAAAAGCCATGAAATAATTCTAATTTTGGGGGAAAGAATATTCCATAAGGTGGGTTCCACAGGAGAGACAGCACGTCTCCTGGAGCCCAGCAAATGTTGATTCCTAGCCAAAGATAACTGCAGCATGCCTTCTGTGCAAGGTCTGATGGCCCAAGCTGATATAAACAGGGAAAAGCAGTCCCTGAAATAGCCAAGTCCCATGCCACAAACCAGCACATTGAATTGGATCCTGAAGCAGATTGACAAGTAATGCACTTCACAAAGCAGAGACCTAATATGCATTTGCCTATGTGTGCATATAAATGTTGTGGCTTGCTGGCGGCTGACAGAGCTGGCAGCAGAGTCGGATAGTGAGGGGGTTGGTGAGGAACATGGGCTAGTCCTGGGTGCTGAGGAAAGCTCAGACGAGGGCTCTGCGTTGGATGCAGAGAGGGAGCTGGACAGCAGTGAGGCAGAGGAACAGTTGGAGCTTGTTCCCAGTGTGCTCATGCACAGAACTGCCAGAAGACAATAACAACTAAGAAAGCAGGGTTGACTTGGGAGTAAAGCCACACCTTGGAGGTGATTGGCCCCTCCCATAGGAAACAAAAGAGAGTGGATTAGTCCTCAGCCTAACTTCAAAACTTTATGTAGATATCAGTTCAGATCTTTGTCAACAGCAATTCATTCTAATCTATTCCATGTGAAAGGAGATAAAAGAAGGAGGATACAAAAGAAAGAGCAATAATGGCCTTAGCATTCATTTACATGTGGTCATCTGTGGATTTCTAAGAAGATGTAGTCATCCACAAAAGAATGATGCTCAGCCCTGTGCTAAATTTCACAAAATAAAATAAAAAGCTACATATTAGTGGGGAGGGCGGTTTATAAAAACATTCATTCTAGTAAATTGCTTTTTGGCACTTGAGCATTATTTTTATTTCTTTTTTACTGTAGAATTCTGATGAGCATATTTAACTATATAGGATACTTGTAAGGTTGTTTGGGCAAAGTGAGGTTATTAATAAACAAAAAAAAGCGAGTTGTGAGGAAAGAAAGAGGGTCATTCAGTGTGCAGAATATTTCATTTTTATAGCTTCTCTCCCAGATGATATCGTTCACCTGAATAAATGTCTTATTTAGAGACATGAATTTTTAGCTTGTTTGAATCACAATTTTCTTACAAAACCTATGCCAAAAGAATGATTGAGTAGCAAAGCTTATGTGGTGGTTTCTCTTAAGATTTTCTTTTTCTTTTTGCAACCTTGATTTTATAAAATCATAGTAATGGGACCCCTTTCTCTATATTTCAGGATGGAATGGGAAATCTAAGGATTACAGAAAAAGGTTTAACGCTAGAAGGAGATTCGGAATTCTTGAAACCTCTCTACGCCAAAGAAATCCGGTCCAGGACAGTAAGTCAGAACTTCTAAAATGTTTATTTCTTGATAGGATTGAACATATGTCACTACTACATCATGGCTAGTACAGCTGCAATGTTGAAATCCAACCTGAAAATTTAGAATTTGCAGATTGGATTTGAAAAAAAATGAACACAAGAAAACTTGTCAGTATAATTATAACTAACTAGGGCTTATTAATGAAAATGCAGTACTTGCAGCATCATAGATCACTCACCATGAGCCAAATTGGCAAGCAGTCAATGTCATGGCATCTACCGTACTTACAAAAGGGTTGCCTTTTGGGTCAGATCTTAGAACCTCTCCACTCTTCCTTCCATCCCTTGGACTTTTCATCCTGGTCTAAAGAAGAACATCCTGAAGGAAACCTAGAACTAAGGAGAAATTTCCTGGCAGTTAGAACAATTAATCAATGAAATGGGACTTGCGTCCAGAAGTTGTGTGTGCTCCAACACTGGAAGTTTTTAAAAAGAGATTTGCCAACCATTTGTCAGACATGGTACAGGTTTTCCTGCTTTAGCAGGGGGCTAGACTGAAAGACCTCCCTTCCAACCCTGTTATTCTGTTAAATCTCTTAAATTCTGAAACTGGATGTTCTATTACTTAGCTTCTAAAGGAGAAAAAAAGGACATTTAGGTGAACAATAGGGAAAGGCCATAGAAAGGTACACAGTAGCACAAGCAATTTCCCTTATAATGTCATTTGGCAGTGAGGCATGAACCACATGGGAGGAGAAAGGAAATATCTATCAACTGATTAAGGTCAGAAAGAGGAACTTGTTAGTTCACTGCTCCTGCTTGGTAAGCAAGCAGCACACTGCTCATGAAAGCAGCTTAAGAACAGCTAGCTTGTTGAAGCAATCTTTCTTCATCTGTTAACTGAAAAAGCGTATCAATCACAGGACAACTAGCTTATAGTCAATGTGAACTAAACATTAAGTCCATTGCTGTAAAGGCAGGAATTTATGGGGGTTGTTATTTCCTCTGAGATTAAAGAATCATTAAAGAAAGGATGTCAAAGGAGGGACAAAATGAAATGTGAACAACAAAAAATGAAATATTTTTAAAACTATTTTAAATAATTAAATTGTTGAATTGTCCTTCAGTGACAGTTCTGTGGCAAGTTGTCCTACGGTGAGTTGACCATGGTGAGATTGCTGTGGCAAATTGACCATGATGAGTTGGCCATGGCGAGTTGGCCCATTTCATGGTAATAGTCCACTGGCCCTTTGCACCAAGGCCCAGAAGCCAAACTAGGATTAGTTACATAATGTGGCAGATTCACAAGCAAGTGATATAATTACGTCTCTAGCAATAAATGTTCTACTCTCTCTAATTCTCAAGTTTCTGTGTTGGCTAATATCTAGAGAGAGAGATAAAAATCAAGCTGAGGAATTTCATATCCTGTATGCTCCTTTTTGGTCATAGTTCATCAGGTTTTAAGAAGTGAGAATCTCCTTTAAAAAAAATCTCTTGTAAATATTTTGTATCATGCATCTTGTTGGAAATTAGTTGCAGTTTCCTGAGAAATTCTGCTTTCTCGTTCCTCAAAAGGCAATTCGCTTTGAGTATTGGTTTTGTACAACTTTCAGGATATTGATTTGACTCTGCTTCTCACAAGCCACCAACATTCTTCCTGAATATGAAGAGTTTCACAGAAAAATTATTTGGAAATGCATTATTATCCCTCACATATATAGTCCCATTTCTAGCAAATCAGAGATGTGGCATTTTGAGCTCAAATATTTTGGACTTGAAAGGCTTCTTAAGAGAAGTAGTTTTATATTAAAGCCAACTCTAAGGAACTGATTACTGTGTGCAACATTTACTATTTAATTTATCATGTATGCTTCAATATATATCCTTATTTGAGAAACAATATACGTGGCTTTTTCTGGGATCTTGTTAGCTGAGGGAGATGGACAATGCCTGCTCAGAATATCCTGGTTAAGAAATGAGTATAAGCTTTAAAGGACAGAGAATAAGAATTATATGTTAAAATAATTAATTTCCCAAACATTTTTTAAAAAAAATGAAAATCTAGTGCAGAAAAATAGATTGAATATTAATGATAGTTTTTGATATAATTTGTGCGCCCTAGAACATCTGAGATGGTCTCATTTAACCAATAGTCTTAATGTGAATAGATTTTATTTAATTTTCAAGTGATAGAAAGTGAGGTCATATTTCCTGCTTAATTTGGAGTATATTAATTTCCTTCCTATATTACATTGTGTTTGATTTAGTCACAACTACCGTAACTAATGAAATAGTCTTACTATGATTTCTTTAATATGTTCCATGGATATCCTATATAAATTCTTTTATAACTGCAAGTTACAACTTTTGCAAATTGGTTGTAACTAAAAAGCAAGTAATAGCAAATAATTATAAAGAACAGATACTAAGGAAATCTTCATATCTTATTCCTTTTAGGAATAAGAGAAAATATTTGACCCATATAAATGATTTTACTTTAACAAATTCAAAAGAAGTAAAAATGACTTTCATAGTTTTATAAATATATTTGTAAAGTTGTTAAATTGTACATTAATTGCAGTTACTAAAAGAAACATTTCTTCTTCTAAGTTTTAATACTATGAAGCTTGTGTTTGTCTTCTTTTTGTGAAGAATCAAACATATGCAGAGAAAACGAAGGTTATAAAGAGGATGTGCAAAATATGCCAAAGAGTCTAAACTATTCTTGAGTATCAGTGAACATATCGGACTATGATTATTCAAGTCAGTACAATAAGGCCCATAAACTTGTTCCACTGCTTTGCCTTGCTTTTGAATTATGGTGGTACTATGGAAATCAATAAATAGTAACACTAGATAATTGGGGGGAAATGTCAAAGTTTTTATGAAAAGGAATTAAAACCTGGTTTTGACTTTTGTAACATTCTCATAGATATAGGATTCATTATATTGCTCCATCAAATCTGAATATTACTCTTGATGATCTCATAATTTCTACCTGTAATAAAATTATATTTTGTCATCATTTTCTGGGGATTAGCAGTTATAAACCTGAATGAATGTGCAATATCTTTGTAGCTACATGAATTATTCAGATGCCATTGAGTCAAGGCAGAACCATGACAACCTTACGGACAAATGCTCATTATTTCAACCTATTTTATTCATTTGTTAAATTTATTTTCTGCCTATCTTACAGTGGGGCTACTCTGGGCAATTTAGCATAGTAAAACAGAAAAAATGTGTCCAAAGTATGTGAATGTCTTCTTACTGATCATCTCTTCAAGTGAGGCTTTATGTCATCTAGGATCATTTGAGTAAGTCTTAACAATCAACTTAAACTCCATAATTTAAAGGAGCTATCTTCTCTCGCTCATTCTTTATCAGGATGCAGCTTTTACAACTATAGATCCTCACTGTTTAACTAGCCAATCTTTGTTATTTTAGTAATATAACATATAAATTATATTGTCTAAATTTGTTCCTCCTTCCTTAGAATCAATCTTTTTATCATGAAACAAAATTATATAAAGATCTGATACCCATCTTTTTTTTTAAAAAATGCAACAAAGCTGTTAGCTGACAAGGCCAAACTAAGGCAATTTGTCCATGTAATTGTTCAGGTTAAACCATATCCAGGTTAAATGTTAGCTTTCCAAATTAAATATATATTGAAGGATTATCATATTTATATTATTCGGTACTTTTCAGCTAAGCATTACCTAAGCATTTTTTTTTTACAAGAATCCTTGATGTATAACTTCCAATATTTGATAACATAGTTTAATATTCTAAGCAGATAATAAAAACAAATTAAGGAGAAGCCACAATATCTTTCGTTACACAGGGATTAAATGTGTTTTAGTCGTGTTTTAAAGGGAAATGATAAATGAGCCAGGATTTAGAGAAGCAAGCAAAGTATCTAAAAACCCCAGCTGAACATCTAGCACACTAAACATTCTTTTCAATGCCATTTATGTGCATCTTGATGTCTTTAATTAAGAAATGAACTGGACCATGAAGCATTGCCTGAGTAAATAGAAGTGATTTGTGCTTCATCAAGAAACCACATTAGACATCTGTGTATTTTTTTTTGACTGTACATCAATTACAGAGATTATTAAAAATCAGAAGGGTCATCTGTAGCCTGGATTCTTTGCAATTCCTGGTACATAACTGTCTTTATAAGTGTTATAATTTATTGTGGGCTAATGCGCAAACCATCTGCTAGCTTTTAAAAATTGCATTAACAAAGTCTGAGTGAAAATTAGACTTAGCCTAATTTGTTAATTGTATGTTCTATGAAATTTTTATAATCTTGCATTTCCTCATATATCTGAACTGCCATATGTAATAATGTTAGAAGACATCCTTTTTAAGAAATAACTTTCCATATTGGGTACAAAAATATAAATATGTTCTGTTTTGAAACAGATCCATCTATTTATGTGCTGTTAAACTGTTACAGTATTTTGTGAAACCCTTGGTGTCCATTAATGAACTTTAGTTGGTTTTTTCCCCTTTCTGCAGCATGCTCAATATTATTCAGTAATTTGGATGAGATAAATATCTAGATTCACAAATTAGATGATTAGAATCTGTAATAGGTGCTATCCTTTGTCAAATGAATAAATTATTATATATGAAAACACCGCGGCTTATATTTCTTTCTAATATAACTAAATAAGTCTATTAAGTTTTAGTTGCTAAGCACCCAACCACAGCAGAAACTGCCACTCTAATTTACTGTGAACGACAAGCTAGTACTCTTAGCTCTGCTTAATATATACTTACACAGTGAACATAACATTTTGGCCAAGCTAAAAGAAAAAAAAAAGGGGGGGGAGACATTATAAACTAAAAAACCAGTCACCTTTTGAAGACTACATAAAGTGAGGACAGTAGTTTTCACAAACTCTGTAAGGCCTTTAGCGATTAAAAAATGTCAGAAGTAAATCCTTGCTTCCAGTGTTATGCAGGTCAGTAAACACCAAGACCAAAATAAGTTCAGGTTTATCCTAGCATGTAGTAAATACCTGGAGGCTTCTTTCAAGAAAATGCATCACTACTTCTGAACAAATCTCCTGTATCAAAAATTGTTCAGGTGGACCATATGCACTTCTTTATTTATTTATCACATTTCTATACTACCTGTCTCACCTGAAGGTCTTGGAACTTTCTTTGTGTATTTTGAGTTATCAAAACAAAAGCAAAAAATATGCATACAGTTCTGAGTAAATGTAGAAACAGCTATATTATCTGTTTCTTTGGTTGCACACTAGGTGACAAACTTAGAAAGTCAGTATGCAAGGGCATAAGCGCACCAACGTGCCTAACGTCCCTGTCCTAATGTCCCTTTTTACTCATATCCATTTCTTGTATTCATAATCATGTTTATAATTTTATCTGTTATCTTATATATATGCTGGACAAATAAATCAAATAATACTATTTTAATAACACAGGTATTGTGTCTTATGCTGCTCATACTGGCATTAGTAGAAAGGAACGTCTCACCATTTCTTCCTTGGAATCCCCCAAATTATACAAACCTGGGTCAGTTGTAAAGATGCTGTGTGATAGATATGCACATTTTTGAAAGAGATGCTTTGGAATGTATGGGAATGCCTTACAAATCCTCTCTTTGGGAGTTATTAAAGCAGTTTTTCAAGACTGACCAAAAGCGCTTCCTGAAGTGTTCCAAAGTTATGCATGCATATTGAGACATTCAAGAGCAATTTATGAAGATGGGGAAAATGCATATACTTCCCACACATTCCCAAATATCTTTCAAAGGATTTATTAGTAGACTGGCAGTGTGAGTCCTGAATGGCCAATTCCCTTGGCTCATTTTGTCCCATGGCAAGTCACATAATAAAGACATTGCTGTCATCTATATTGTCAGAAATATACAAATACTATTTGCCTAAAATAAAGCATGGATATATGTCTATGGAGATTCTTAGTCATCCAGGTCCAGGTCTGAAGAAGAGCTGAAGAAGCTTCTTGGATAAGAAGCGAAACTTCTTCAAAGAAAAACCAGAAAGTCCAGTTGCCTCTTGAAAAAAGCACCTTTGGGTACAGCATGGGAAGTTCTGCATTCTGTTTCAATATAACTCCACAGGGGAGAGCGGGAATCATAGTGACAGACAGATGGATAGTTGGATGCTGAGTTTTGTGAAATTTAGAACTTTTTATAAATCTCTTGCTAATCTGCAGATTTCATTCTACTCTGTGTATATACAATAAAAATGTATAGATACTTATTTTTTCACCACATCAGGCTAAAGAAGAGTAGATCTTCATTTTCCTACTTTTCTGCATATAGAGGACTGAGAAGTTGAGGAAGAGATAATTTTCTCCTGAAATAGAATCAGTTCCATCCCATGAAGGATTTCAGAGAAAATCAATCAATTTAATTTTGGAAAATGAATGCCTCTTAAACCGATCAAATAATATAGATGCACTTGTGCTATGCTTCTTCCAAACTGGTCCTGAAAATCTGAATTGAATCAATCCACTTCAACAATTATATTAGAATATGCAAACATAACAAAATTATTTTTCCAAATTGAATGAAGAATCTGAGTCACTCAATGCCTGATTCTCACAGGCCTATTATTCACTTAATTAAGGTTAATCTTCTGTTCAGTGTTTCTCCTCATAAAAATTCCTACTTTTATTATTTCTTACACATTTTCTTTACTCTACAAAAAAATAAAATAAGCTTTCTGGGAAATAACAATTTTGCAAACTCACTTGTATGATGTTAAAATACATGTCAAGGAAAAATCTTAACGTTGAATGTGTTTCATAATTCAGGTTATTATACTACTTTATTTGTGCTTAGAGAAAAGCTCTCTTGGATAGGCTTATTACTGAGCACTAAAATACTAATTTGAATAACAATGATATCCAGCAATTCTAACTCTTAAGATATAGGAACTGTAACCTTCTTAGTAGAATAGAAATGAAGTACATTATTATTTCTTCTGTTTATTATTATTTATAATACTATTAATATAGAATTCTCATTTGTTATGGCCATGGAAAAGGTTTCAGAGCATTATAACTCTTTCAAATTCTGGCTTCTTCTGCCCACCCATCCACCCCCGCCTTTATATATATTTATACAATTGCAAGTTTCCAATCTGTGGGGGAAAATCAAGCATGGAGAACAGTAAAAAGGCAGAGAGATAATTTGTTATTTTATTGCTTTCTTTCAGTATCAGGATCCTTTCTCATACGTAAGAGTATATTAGCCAATCCTCTTATGGATTTATGATGACCCACATTCAGCACAGATATTGATCCTCTTTCATTTAATGTAAAAGCAAGAGTAAACATTTACCTATAATGCCATATAGACTTTATTTCCAAAATGTATCCCCATCTGGACTTCTAAAATATAAGATAACTGTTTTCACTTTGCTAGTTTTATAATGGCGTTTAAGTCTAAAATCTAATTAATTTGGGCTTCTCTATTTCACTATTTATCTAGTTGATTCAGAGCCACTGGTCATGAAATATCAAAATAATTTTAAGCCCTACGTTCAATTACTTTTAACAAAAATCCATTTACAATTATAATTAGGACTGGAATCCTAGAAAGTTTTGTTGTTAAACAAAACTTTAAGTGAGATGGCCATATAACTAATTTACTCAACAACTGCAATCTCAGCACTCTTGGTTTCGGTCATTAAGCAATCTCCTTCATCATAAGTGGACACAGCGAAGAACTGCCTGCTGAGTTCAACTTCCCTCTGTGTGGAAAGGAACAACACATGAAGGAACACAGCTCAGATTTTTGAGATTTGAGCTCTGTTTCTGCCTCCTACCAGAAAAGTTTGGTTCTTCTCTATGTGCACAATGGAAGGGCTCTGGCGGGTTGCAGGACAGAGCTCAGCTTTTTCAGGGTCTGAGTTTCATTTCACCAAGCAGCTCTTTCAATCAGCCCCAAGAGTTCTCTCTTCAGGTGCAGCAGCTCTCTCAACCTTGCCTGTCAGCTTCCTCATTAACTGTCTGGGGAAGCCAGCAGATAAGATTGCAAATAGCAATAGCACTTAGACTTATATACTGCTTCACAGTGCTTTACAGCCCTGTCTAAACAATTTGCAGAGTCAGCATATTATCTCCAACAATCTGGGTCTTCATTTTACAGACCTCAGAAGGATGGAAGGCTGAGTCAACCTTGAGTCGTTCAGAATCTAATTCCTGGACTGAGCAGTGACTTAGCCTATAGTACTGTATTCTAACCACTGCGCCGCCACAGCTCACTTAATTGGGATTAAATGATCATGGAACACTTGGCAACCATTTGTATATGCAAACATGTTGCCACACATCCATACTGCAGTCATATGACTGCAAGGGGTGATATCATGTTTTATGACAGCCAGAAGTGCTTCACGGGCTGTAAAGCACACTCTCAGAGGCCATTGTAATTTCAAATGGTCATTAAACAACTGGCTGTAAATTGAGGATAATTTTTTTAGCATTGGATTGCAGAGTGAGATATTCTGCTGAGAATATTTACATTGGGTAATACTCTTTCTGAAATATAAAACAGTTCAGTCAATGTGGAGAAAGGCAGTGGTTTGAAGTTACTATTTGTTGCTTCTTGGTTTTAGTGTTGTGCAAGCACAAGATATTTGTATTTTAAAACACTAGAAAATTTATAAAACATTCTACTCAGCTGCTACTAATAAATGAATATTTTGCACAGCAATATCTAGCTACTTACTACTGAAATTTTATGGGGTGATATATATCTCCGTTTCAAGGCAATACGATTATTTCCCTTGCATTGTGGGAAGTTTGAGATGTTTCTTTCGATTTAATATTTTTTTGCCTCTGGCCAAATGTAAACAGCAAGATAAGGAAAGACAACCAGAAGAATAAACCAAGCAGAGACCATTAATGTGGCAGCTGTTTCTGTTGCAGGAACTGTCAACTAAATACAATCATCACAAGTTGATATAAAATCTTTATTGGCATTTGTATCGCGTAAGTGAAAGTTTTCAAGCAGAAACTACTGGATTTGATGCACATGTATATGCTTTAAAAATGTAAAAATGCTAGCATGTACAAATATTGAAACTTAGTTCAACACTTCTGTTTGCAGTATGAGAAAGTAAGAGCATTTTTATAGCAGGAAAATTTTGTTCAAGTTTTTTTTATTGTAAATTAATTAAAAGTTACAACTAAAAAGATAAAAACCTATACAAACAAAAATTAAAGAATCAAAGAAAAAATAGAAAGGGCAAAAAATAAGAAAAAAACAGAAAATAAAGAAATAATAATAATATAGTAAAGAAAAAGAAAAGAAATATCTAAATAAAGATATTTAGATATTTAAATAATGTCTTGCCCCTTTATCACAAGTATGACTTATCACCTTCTCTTAAAATACAATAAATTATCTCTTCTTCCCATATCCCAACTCTTATCTATAAACGAGTCCTTAAAGATTTCGCCATTCAGCAAAACATTGTTAAGGATTATCAACATAACTACTATTAACTATTTTAACCTTTTCCAAATAAACCCACTAGGTTTATGTCTTTTATTTTTAATAATCTTCATTGTTAAACTCTTCAAACAATGTTTTAGAACTCAATTTATTTTTAATTTTAATTTGTCCAATGTAACTGAGTATGTGGTTGACCTTGGGGAATGGAAGGAAGAGAATCTGCCAAGCAAACAATTCATTAAGAGAGGCAGGAACCCCCAGGGCCGTAAAAGTCAGAGAAAGAAACTTAGAAAGGACCCACGTTAATGGATCAACCAGTTAAAAGTGGTGGTGGGAAGTTTGTGTTTTCAGATTAGCAAGGTTCTGTAAATGTAAGCTTAATATAAAGTAAAATTAGTTCATGGTCTCATGTTTCCTATCTGCTTTGTCTGGGAGGGCTGACATTATTTCTCCCAAAATTATTCAAAGCTTCAAACAAGTTTTTTTTTGTAAATGCAATATTGGAACAATATCCAGGTCACTCTTTTGGTTTGTTATTTATATATTCCTTTTAATTAATGAGACATTAACTGGTTTTACTTGTATATCCAATGCAGCATCTTTTTCCATATCATTCTTGTAACCTGTCATTCTTAAATCTATGTTCAGAGCAGTCTCTCAACTTGCAAAGCACTCCAGACCTGCTTTCGAGTTGCCATTAGTTGTGTGGGGGGGGGGGGGGAGAACTGACTGGAGCTGCTTGGCTACCTCCACTGAAAGTACATTCTAACATGCCTTTCTCCAGATTGTATCCCAGGTTACCGGAGCCAGCAGGAAGGGTCTGGTTTCTACAGCCAGTGAATAGACTCTGTTAGAGAATGTGATTTATGACTCACCCTGGGAGGAGGGGGAAATTAGGGTCATAAGGGGCCGTAAATTATGTGAGGTCAGAGCTGACTCCACTTGGGTAATTGCCAAAATGCTGCTCCTAACAAATGACTGGATTTCTTTTGAAACTTGGCTCAAGGCTCATAAATTAATTCAGAAACTTCACACAGTCTCCATCTTCTTGGATAAAATTTATTCCTCTTTCATAACATTTTAGATGTTATCTATTGAACTTAAAATTAACTTCTGGATCCATTGTTCACAAATATCCTACAATATATTTGATGTAAAAATATTTTGCTCCATTCTGTATTACTAAGTCAAATGTAAGTGTTCTTCTACTTTAATTGTAATATTTAGTTCTTTCTGGTTCCCTGTAGTGTCCAGCCTTCAGACTCTCATCATATTTTAAAAAGAAAATTCAAAACAAAAATATTTTTCCACAGGGAAGAATTCTAATAATTAATTTTAAATCTTATTTCAAATCCATCTCAATCCTTAGCCCATTTGTTATTTTTACAAAATCAAGATCCTAAACACCTTTTTGCTGTTTATTCTAAAATATTTTTAAACCTGTATTTAAAACCTCTGTTGCTAAAGTTTGAAGGAAATACCCACTGCTCTAAAACCTATTGATCCAAAGTTTCCTAATAGCTGAAAAGCAGTTAACAAGCAATTTCCAAAAGCGATTAGAAAAGGAAATATGCCATCTCAGTGTTCTTTTGAAAGACTATTTGAGCAAATTATTGGCTTTTCCATCAAACCTACCAAAGACTCTGTCTTACAGTTTCCTTGGGAGAAGCAATTGTTGGAGCACTTGTAGGTGGTCTCAAGTCCTCTCTTTGTCCAGAAAATTATTTAGAGCTTCTCTACTTATCGGGTATTCATTCTGCTCATCTTCAATTTACCATTTCTTCCTCAGAAGTCCAGAATTTGTTCAGGATTTTTTGTTTTTTTTGTGAAAGCCTAAACGATTACACCAAAACTAGTTTTTCACTTCTGTGTTTAAAATAAGCTCACTATTTTTCTGCCACTAAAACTGGTATGATTTAATTTTCTCATTCTTAAAGATAGAAGAATATACTACAAAGATAAGAAATTAACAAAAACCTTGTCTAACTGTATTTTATTTTATTTTTTCATCTTTGGGAAGAATCTTTCATTGAGAAACTTACAAAAGGATAAAAAACATGTTGGTGATTAACATGCTGTTCAAAGTATGAATTTGATGGAAATATTTTTCTTATTCTAGTAACAATAAACTTAGTTAAATAGGTAACCTGCAAACTAATTGAGGCTATCCATAGCATAATGAAAATAATTTCATTAAATTCTCCTAACATGTCATAGGTTTCTTCAAATGGAAGGATAATAGTTCATGACATTTGTAAGCTTTTTAATTTCATGCAATATGAGCAGCATAATCAGCACCTATTAAAGTCTATCAACTGGCCCAAGTGGACTACCTGCTTTAGGTTTGCCTATTCTCATTGGGTTCACCTGATTCTGAAATACAACATTTGCACCATATCAAGAGTAACTTACCTGTTAGACAATTGCAGAGTTATCTGGATGCAAATACATGCTTAAATGCCTAAAATCAGAAAGTTTGATGATAGGCCTTGCACTTTGTCATAAATTCTCTTTTAAGCAATAAATTAATCTTCAGTTCACTGAGTTTCTCAAAATTAAATATGAGAGGAAAGGAATTAAAAGATAAATGATCATGTGTTCTGTCACTGGATTTTGAGAGAATCAGCGCTGTTAAAGTTCATCACCAACTAAGATGCATGGATGGAGTGGGCTAGGTTTTATGTCTGTGCAATGCATCATAGATTCATTCTGACAAAGTGATTCACGCTGTGGAGGCTGCATGATCCACTTCATCAAAGTGAAGAGACTATCTGATTTGCTTTGATGATGATGTGTGTGCCCTTGAATTGCTTAAACTCGTGTTGTGGAAGTAACTTCTCTCAGTCTTCCCCACCAGCACAGGACAAAGTGCTTTCAGGTTCAGTGGTTGTGGGCTTCTTTACAGGGCATCTAAAGTGGCCTAACATGGAAGACCTTTACCATATAAACTAAAAGGTGTGATACTGGAAGAAGTGCCTCTGTCTTGTCTCAGTGAGGATACACCATTGTTGCAATAGTTTGCTGATATGCAAACTATTAGCAATAGCAATCGCATTTAGACTTGTATACTACCCCATAATGCTTTGCAGCACTCTCTGAGTGGTTTACAGTGCAGCATACTGTGTTAGCATTCTGAGTAATGTACCAAGCAGAACTCCAAGGCAGGTAGATTTCTCAAAGAACATGTTTACTGGACATTTCATATAGGCACAGCCGGTGAAAACTAACTCTAAAAATTCCCATGGTTTTCACCTAATTTTAAAAAAGTAAAAGTTTCCCTTCCCACATGTTATTGGTCACATTGTCCAATGAAAGTGCTGGCAGGCTGCTTGGTCACTTCTCTCCTCCTTTCCCATGTGACCTTGGTTCGCACAAGAAAACGTTTTGTTTTAACGGATCAGCCAGTCTATCTTCTTCTCCCCTCACTTCCTCCTCTCAGGGCTCGTGGCAACTATGAGGCAGCAAAAGATGGCTTCAGCCAGGTTCACTTCAGAGTTGACATATTGCTCCCAGCAATCCAGGTTCTCATTTTACCAATCTCAGAAGAATGGAAGGCTGAATCAATCTTGAGTCCTGTCAGATCAGTGGTGAAATCTAAAAATTTTCCCTACATGTTCTGTGGGTGTGGCTGGTGGTGTGGCTTGATGGTCATGGTCATGTGACCGGGTGAGCTCAAAAATCAACTTTCACACTTCACACACAAACAACACAAAAGCCACACAACTGACTCACACAGAAAAGCATACAAAATGGTCCTGGCAACAACAAGCAGGAATCTCATAGAGCCACAAAGAGCTCAAAAACCAACTTTCACACTTCACACACAAACAACACAAAAGCTACACAACTGACTCACACACAATGCAGAAGCAGCTGGACTTCACACAAAATAGCCCCTGCAATAAGCAGGAACCTCACAGAGTCACAGTTCTGTTGAATAGGTAGTTTTTTAAAAATGCCTTTTAAAAGTTTTATAAAAAGGTTCCCCCCTCAGCTGATTGTCAAACAGCTGATAGTCAGAACCTTTTTTTAAAACTTTTTAAAGCATTGTTTTTACTACCAGTTGGGCGAATAGGTAGTAAAAAATGCTTTAAAAAACAAAAAAAAGGTTCATCAGCTGTGACAATCAGCTGTGCCACATGATCATGGGAACCTTTTTTTTTTTTACTTTTTAAAAGCATTTGTTACTAAAACACATCGGAACCATTTCTTGGTCAAAAGGGTAGCATTTCACCCCTGATACAGATGTCCCAAAGCATTTGCCAAAATTGCCTACCTGGAAACACTTTGGCAAAAATGGAAGAAGGTTCCTCTCAGTTCTCAGAGGTTTCCCTTGGACTGATCATCATGGGAAGAGGCTCTATCACTAAAAAACAGAGTGAAGCTCTTATAAACAAGAAGATTGTCCCATTGTCTCACAAAGGGACATAAATTAGGTGCTGCTTTGGAAAAAAAGTGAAGCCTGTCTTTGAAAGTTTTGCACACCCTTTCAAAGTCTGTGGGCAAAATACAAAATTGGGAATTTAAAGGTTGCTGTAATCTGATTTACAAGCAAGATACCTACCAGCTGACCTGAACCATCCAATTATTCTTCTACTGTAGTTGTGGCAGAGGATTTCCATATTATTATGTGTAGCAGGAATTTTCACTGCAATTGTAAACATATTTGATATGCCATAACAACCTTATCTATTAAAGCCTCTGAACCATAAACTGTAGTCCGACTTACTTGCTCTTATACTTTACATTTTGTTACAATTAGAGGCTTCTGCTACAGTATCGGAAAGTCAATGTGCTAAATTATTAACAGATTTTCTTTGCATGCCAATTGAAATGACTGCATTTTTTTCACATTATCATAGAACTAGAATAGAGATGATTTAATTCCTTGCTCATTTCAAATTTGCAGAGCAGTATGTTCACTACAGTAGATCTTCCCATTCTCATAAAAAAATCTCAATAGGTCTTCATCCCCATCATCCTCTACAGAGGTGGGTTCTGAATCTTCTTACTGCTGGTTCGCTCAGGGTGGTGCCTCGAGCGTGTGCGTTCGGCAATGAAAAAACAGCTTCTACGTATGCGCAGAAGCAAAATCCAAGATGGCGGCGCCCACAGAGACACCGTCAGAACCAGCTCTGTGACGTCATCGTGGAATTACTACCGGTCCTATAGAACCGGATAGAACCAGTAGGAACCCACCTCTCTACTGCTAGCAAGTGGAAAAGGAAGAGTAGAATAACAACAGCCATCATGATGCAAGTGCTATCTCTTTTCTGCACATTGGGAATTTTGATTTAATTGGGGAAGACTAATCAGGTGGAGTCCTCCTTAAAAGATGACACCTCATTTAGATCATCACCAGTTCTGTTTTTTCTTTGTAGCATATCACCGCCTCAAAGAGAGTGGTAAAAGACAATTATAGTGAGTTGGAGAACAGGCAGGATCTCGGTCTGTTTCTACTATAAGTACTTATTCTCTTTCCTTTTAATGCTTTCAGCTTATCTTTGGCATGGTCACTTTATGCCTATTGCTATGTTGTCATTGTTGTTTCATATAATGACACAATTCATTGTTGCATTCATGAGATGAATTAGACATAAAGTCATAATGTTGTATTTTCTTTTAATAGACAGCATTTTCTTGCTTGTTTGATTCTTTGTCAGTTTGTGGGGCTGGTCATTACTGGGATCAGAAAAAAAATAGTAAGCAAAAATGTGTCGATTTCTCCTACTTGGTGGTCTTTGGGAATATATATATATCCTTCCTTCCCTCCCTCTTCCTCTCCCTCTCCTCCCTTTCCTTCCTCCCTCTCTCTTGTTCATATGGACGCCCTTCTTACAAACAGTGACTCTAGATCACAAAATAAATATATAAATAAATACTTAAAAAAAAAAAACTTAGACTGTCTACTGTTGACTTTCACCCCATTCCTAAGAGGTTTGTAAGGGACGTGCATAAGCGCATACCTACCATCCCTGTCCTAATGTTCCCTTTTATTTGTATTCATTTCATGGATTCAAATCATGTTTATACTTATATATACGGTATTATCTAATACGTGCTTGACAAATAAATAAATAAATAAATAACCAAACCAAACTAATACATTTTATTAAGATAAACATCTAGTCACTATTGTCAGAAAATATGCCTAAGGTATTAAAAAGAATTCACAATTAGTGACAAAATAGCAACTAAACAAATATTTTGCTGGCCCAACTATCAAGAAACCACCAAACCAAAACTTCTGCATAGTTTCAAAAGAATACTTTTAAAATAACTTTTGTGGATGAAGTTTCATAAAAGTGACATCAGTACAAAAAGGCTTATATCTCACTTAAACAACCAATCTGGGCCATTTGAAGTGCTGGAAGTGCCAAGGGCTTTTTTTCAATGAGAAAGGCAAGATCATGTCCTTTGTTTCTGAAAAGAGAATCAGATAATACCTTTTAAAGATGTCACAACAGTCAAAATATTGTAGTATACACATGCAGATTAATAAAAGCATTTTGCATTGTCTTCATAAGTTTCTGCATATCCTTCTACTTCCATTCTCTAATGACCTTTGACAACACTCACATAGCAGTCTATCACATCTGCATACCCAATGATAGAATTGTACTTTAAGAATTTAAGTTTTCTTCTTCCTAAATCAGCAAAAAGCATGCATGTTGTAAATAAAGTTTTAAGTGCAAGACAAATAAGGATAAGTAATGCTCAGATCTAACTGTAGGAAACCACTAGTCATCCAAGCATCAACAGCGAGCATCCAGGAAGTGGCCTTGAAAAATAAAATAATCTTTCACCTGTACAGGTTGCTGGGAAAGCATCATTACCAACCTATTTATATAAAGTATATGTTTGACAAATTTGTTACAGAGCTGAAATCAGTGTGATTTATATTCCTTACAGTTTCTAATTTGAGGAAACCTTAGTCTTCATAAATCTGACACTGTATTTCATCAGCTCCTTGATCAGCCTTTGCTTGATAGAAAAAAAAACCTGCAATAAAAATCTGTTTTGATCCTGATGTAATCATGGTGGTTGTTACTTCAGTCTCACAAAGGCCATTGAGCAGCCAATCTCTCTTGCTATAATTTGTCATCTTGTCTCTAATTAAGCAGGCTTCGAAAACAACCTTATTCTGAATGATGTGAAAGAGATTTTTTTCTTATATATTAGCCAGCAGAAAGAGATATATTAGACTAAATCTGATTTTTCCCCCCCAGTCATCTTCTAGTTCTTAGCCTAAGTTCAAAACACAGTAAGACGTTTCAGTTAATTAAATGCAAATAGTTTATGGTTATATCCTATAACATTTTAAAATCAGATATAATTATTTGGATAAGTTTATTTCACATCATTGCAGAATACTGCTTAATCCAAACTCCTATGCCACTGCATTCTGGAAAACAGCAACTTGTCCCATGCAGAGTATTATAACAATCCGACTGAGAGATGACTAAATTATTGTGAACAGGGGCAGTTGATGCAGAAATGGATGAAACTGACATACATGGTCATCAGGAAGTGCAATTAGTACCCTCTCAGTGTTGTAACCAGGTCTGAAGATCAACTGAAAGGGGGAAGCACAGGTAATCCACTTTGTCTGGGTTCTTCTGGAACTTCAAACAGACCCTCTTCTCAACAACCTTCTGTAAAAAAAAAGATATCAATTCGTCATGGATCTTACTGAATTGGTAATACTTTAAGCCAGGGATGTCAAATTTGCATCATCATGTTGTCATCACGTGACATACCGTGACTTTTTCCCCCTATGCTGAAATGGCAGTGGGCATGACCAGCGCATCATACATCCGGCCCATGGTCCATGAGTTTGACACCCCTGCTTTAACCTGTATCACTCTATTTTTTAAAAAATGACTGGCAGAATTGACAACCACAACAAAGAGCAAGGAACTAGTGAATGGACCAATTCCTTGGAACCTTTCCAGATAAAGACATGGTGGAGATTTCCCACATATGCTCCAGACAGTTACTCTCCATGGAAGACTGCAGGACAGTTTTCCATGAGTTTAAGTGCCAGGAAACAATGGAATTAGTCATCTTGCTCACAACTGCAATGACTATTAAGATACTAAGTTCCCATACGTCACTTTCTAATCACTTTTGAAAAAGCTCATTAACTATTCCTAAGCTATTAGAGATGCTTGAAATAGCAAGTTTGAAAATGACGGGTAAGTCTGCCTTTAAACCTGAATGAAAGAAAATGTTAATCATAAACTTAATAATTTAAAGAAATTGAAATGAATAGCAAAAAAAAACCTAAATAGATCTTGATCCTAAAAAGTTATAAATGGACTAAGTTTCCAGATAAAATTTGAATGTTGAAGCTTTTACAATAAGATTTTGTAATTAATTATAAAACATAAGAAGTGTTGTGTGGGAAATGTTTTGGTTTTTACAAGATATAACATAGATAAAGAATTTCATGATTTTAAAAAAACTATGTTTAGGGGACTAAAGAATTTAGGTACAGGAAAGATATTTGAGAGATGATGCAAAACATTCTAATAATAAAAATACAGAAGGAGACTTCCGAATAATGAAATCACAAAATTGTAGCCATTAAATCAACAATATCAATAGCGATGTCTGCTTCTGTGAAGAAACTACTGTATATTCAAAAGATGTCTAAAATAAATGTCAAATTTTATTTGCAAAATAGAGATGGTATCGAAAATGGATTTTGCAACTGACAAGCCAAGAGAGTAGTTGAAAAAAGGATGTGTCACTGGATCCACAAAAGAAATTGTCTGAGATTTTAAAATTTAAAAGGGAAATAGAAATGACAACTAAGAGAGTGACCTGGATAATTTTTTTCCACAGGATTTGCAAACGAAGCTTGTTAAAATTTGAAGAATGCTCTATGATAGGAGAAAAAGAAATGAAGAGAAATCAAATCCTACAGCAATATTTGAAAGAACTGTTACAAATAAAAGGAAGGAATATAAACATAATATTGGTTTATTTAATCAACATTAAAGCAGACATGTTGATTTTTTCTGGCAACTATTTATGGACTTTCTGATGACACCAGAATTGAAAATGGCTGCTTTATGGATTTGTTTATAGATAAGAGATGGCATATGGGATGAAGAGATAAATGTTGTAACTGGTTATTATATTTAAAGCCCTACATTGCATAGGATCAAGTTATTTGTGAGACTGCCTTCTCCCAAGAATTTTTGACTGCCATGTATGTTCCCATATGGAGGACATACTGAAGATTCCCTCTTTAAATATTAACATTTCATAGAAAGGGTCCCTTTCTATTCTATCCCCCCAGTACACAACAGGCCCAATTCTGTTCACCTGTAGAAAAGTCAATAATTCCTAGCTTTTGTCCCAGGAATTTGTGTCCAGTTAAGTGGTGTCTTCTTTTAACTGTTTTTATTGTTGTGCTTTGCCATCATCTTATATTTTTTATATCGTATATATTTTAATATCTCATGGTTCTTTTGGTTAGTTTTTCTGTTGTATGCCCTTCAGAGCCATACAATTTGAGTTGGGTGATCCTATAAATCAATTATATAAATCAGTCATAACAATCTACTTTCATCTCTTGAAAATACAAGCTGGAGATATAGAACCTTCAGATATTCAAATATTGTTCAATTATACTACACTTCCCAACAGTTCTCATTATTGGCTATTCTAGTCAAGAATTACTGCGTAGTAATTCTGCAATAAAACCTATTGCCTGACCAATTCTTTCTTAAGTTTAAATGGGATGTCTTCTGTGGTTTGTTCTACAGTTATCATGGAGCATGCTGGCTTGGATAGATGCGAGTTATAATAAAAATAGGGAGATTGATGAATGAAACTGAAGTTCCAAAGAAAACTATAATCTTTGCACATTGGATATTACATTTATATTCTTTCTGCAGACATTTCTCTGAAATGCACTTGCTTGTATTAAACAATTGATATATGAGTCATTATCTTTTTCGTAATAATCCTTTATGTTCTGTTTCAGATTAGGGCAACTAATATTGAATGGCCCCAAAAAAAAATTGTTCTTCTTTCCTAAATCATTTGCTCCCAGAGATGTTTGCTGCATTGTCCATATCTTCAGAAATCAAAGACCAGGAATTTGGCACCATATAATGCAAAATTAAAATAATATTGCATGTATACAGATTGCAAAGAAAGTCCCAGGTTCCTGCATGTGAATTAAGCCAATATTTTCTCATTTGTTTATCAAGTACCGTCTGACTTTAACCTTACTGAGGCTTAGTGGCTTTTCAGCGCTGTTCTAATCAAGCCAGTGCCTTCTGGATGAGTTGGGTGACAAATCTCAGTATTACAATCAGCAACTAGATCAAACTGACTATTAATGCTGGGAGGTATAAGACAACCCATGAGGAATGCACAAACATCAGGAAGACTATTCTGTTACTGTTAGGCTATAATCTCCCTGGAAATTGCAGTTCCCCTCTTTCCAGTCTCAGCATCTTTTTCTTAAAAATTGTTCATGCATGCTGGAAAATATCCCTCACTGCCTGGAGCTAGCTTACCTCCCCATCTCCAAATAACTGTAGGCTCCGTGGTTGTCTTCCACTCTCATAATTGGTTTGCTAGTTCTTTAACTGTGTTAATTTCATTGAGATTAGAAATTAGAAATGGACCTAAGTTACTCCTATTTAGGCTGATTGAAGTATTACAATTGATTGGGTGAAAAACCTTCGAGACTTTCTTAAGTATTCAGTAGACCACTCAAATCAGCCTGAGGACAGTTGTCTCGCATAGACAGCGTCCTTCATGCTTGTCTTTTAATATAAACTCCATGATCCCTGGCTAAAAATAACAGTCTGTTCAGCTGACAAGATCCTTACAGTATCTCTTTTTAGCTCTTTTTAGCTATGAATGTCCATTACAGCCAGAGATTGGGGAACATGTTTTATGCACAGATGATAGTAGTAAGATATAAAACTTAATTAGATCGGGATAAAATTTGGAGACATGAGCTTGCATATCAATCCCACTCTTCACAAATCCCTTTTGGAAATACATTTATGTGTGAGTTTATTCTATTGTAAATTTATACGGTTTATAGGTTTTATCTTCACTTCTGTTCACATCTTTTGTTCCAATAATGCCAAAAATTCAAATTTGGGTCATCACAAATGTATTTGTGTTTGTGGTAATGGTTTATTTGATATTTTTGGGAGGAAAGGTTGATAATTTTTAGGATTTCTTAATGAATGTGCATCCTTTTCAAATGACATGATTCCATAGCAGCATTACTGGCTTCTTAGAAATACATGTCATATTTAGACAGCCTACATACAGTGACTTCTGAACAATATTTGTTTGGTTGAGAATAGAATAGAATAGAATAGAATAGAATAGAATAGAATAGAATAGAATAGAATAGAATAGAATAGAATAGA
>JANHFT010006209.1:39816-58298 GCA_032467955.1 Pseudoxenodon macrops | reverse complement strand
CACCAAAGACAAATTCCTTGTGTGTCCAATCACACTTGGCCAATAAAGAATTCTATTCTATTCTATTCTATATATTTTGATACCCCCTACCCATGGTTTAGTTATATAAACATCATGCCTAAAAACTCCAAAATGTAAAGTCAAAACCTAACAAATATGCAAATAAATAAAAACAAATATATTCAAATAACACTACTGTAATGTATTTGTGATTGCATTAAGATTCATTTAAACTTGGTATTCTGTGTTGACTCTGTTGTTTTCTGTTAAAATTCATGACTTAAAGCAATTTTCATTACCAGATTTCAATTACTCTTAAAGTCTAGAAGGCTACTAGATGACAGGGGAAAAGAGTTTTCTATTATCTCTTTGCTGTTATCTAATGATTCCTCAGAATTCCGTAGCCCAAATCTGACAACTTTAGTTTCCTTCTATTTGACTGATATTCTCTTGAATTCATATTCTTTTCAAATGTATTCATTTCTTTAATAAAAATAAAACAAACCCAATACATTTTCTTCATTGTTAATTAATATACCTCTTGGTTAATTTTGTAACAAACCAATATATTTTAAAAAGCATCTTTGTTCCTTCTGTCAAATTCAGCATGATTTGTATTCAAGTAGCCTTTGAATCGCTCCTTTTAAATTGCTCCACTATAGTCATTAACCTGCTTTTTAAAAATAAAAAGGAAAATTGAATTATTATTAATTTGTAAGTAAACATAAACATACAAAAATTGCTTTCCTCTTTTCTGGATCTTTTCTATAAATTATAACAAAGAAACATGCACAGTGAAAAATAGCTAATAAATGTTAAGAAGAATAACCCTTGGTTACCTAGCCTTCCATTTCTAACCAAAAAGATTTTACTTTTTCTTGGATTTGAAGCAAAAGGAGCCACTAAGTGGTACTTACTATATTGAGCCTAATAACCATCAATCAATACCTTTTCTTCCTATTTGTAAAAATTACCCTGTTTGGTTGAGTGGCTCATCCATTGTTAAGGAACAGCCCACATTGTACTGCTAGATTTGCTCCACCTTTCAAATATTGTTTTCTTCAATGCATCTCATGTGTTTTAATGAACTGAGTGTCTGGAACAGCTAATACAGGTACATGTCCAACCACACAATGTTACAATGAAACGCTAGTGGGAAGTCTTAATGAGAGGCTGGTACAAAAGCTAGAGAGAAATGTGATTTTTAGACTTTTATTACAAGATTCCAAGTTACATTGAAGAGGTCAGATTCATGAAAGTTTCTGCTGAATACAGAATGGAATGAGCAACAAAATGAGTTGGTTTCTTCTACCAGAAATCTGGGGCAAAAGATGAAGAGACAAAATCTGGTTGGATATGGGTGAAAAAAATGTGCATTGCATTCTGTTTCTAGGCGAGAAAGTTGTGGGTGTCCTTTAAGAAATGTGTGTTTGTGTGAGTGTTTTATGTGATTGGTAGGAGATGGGGTTTTTTCTTCTATGGAATGAATGAAGCCTCTTTCACAAAGAAAGCAAAATCACCATGTGTGAAATTTGAAATAATTTGTGAAATTATTCACACCATGTGTGAAATAAATGTTTTCTTGGAACAGAAAATGATCGATTAAATAATTCTTTAGTGTTTTGGAGATCTGCTTTTTGTTTCTTGTTTGTTTATTTTGTTTTGCTTTTGTATTCAGTTTCTTCAGCAAGTTATTACTTAGGCTCATTAGTTTACCTGATTTACTATTAATGCGGAAGATAAAATTGTCAACAATAAAGCTGTATTTCAATCTACAGTCAAATAAATGAAAGGCTATAAACAATCTATTATCATTAAAACAAGATTCCTCCAATATAAAAAGAAAAGGAAATCCAATAGTAGAGAATATCTGTAGTTCAGGGTTCAACTGCAGAGTCTTAGGGCTCTCTAAACTTTGTTCTTTGCTTTCAAACATTTCATTACTTGACTAGGTAACATCATCACTGCTAGTAAGGGTGGGGTTTGTTCCCTGTTTATATATAGTATCCAGAGATGGTTTCTGATTTTTTCTACTGCTGGTTCACTCAGGGTTGCGCTTTGAGCGAGCGCGGATGCGGCAGTCCAAAACTAGCTTCTGCACATGCGCAGAAGCAAAATCCAAGATGGCAGCGCCCACGGAGCCACCGACAGAACTGGTTCTGTGACATCACCGCGGAGTTACTACCTACTCTATAGAACTGGATAGAACCGGTAGGAATCCACCTCTGATAGTATCTTGCCTGCCAGTGTTTGTGGGATAGTGCTTTTCTCCTTGGTAGTTCCTTGATAAGGTTATTATTTTCTGCAAATTACCAGATTATTACATATATATTCAAAACTATCTCAGAAACTGCCCACATGCTATCACAATCACATGGCGTCATCATAGCACACAAATTAACTACAGCTCTCCAAAACATCTTAAGTACACAAAAGGACCAATAGTCCAAGAAGAAAAGACAGCAGTCATATACAATATACAATGTAAGGACTGTACCAGCCACTTTGTAGGACAGGCAGGCAGAAGACTACCAGTCTGCATGCATGAACACCAACTAGCAGTCAGAAATCCTTAATCTCACAATTTATGGACAAACTCAACCATAGTTTCAACTGGGAAACTGAGATTCCTAGACAAGGTAAATCCAGAAATGTTAGACAATTCCTGGAAGCTTGACATTCAGACAAGTCAGCCATCAGTAGACACTTAAATCATGTTTACACACCATTCAAAAAAGTCAATAAAAAATAAGGAAGGAAACAATAAGAACACATTGTGTCCAGCAGTCTATATTTAGATAAGCAGGGATAAACACCAGACAAACAATCAAAGAGAAAACAATATCTCCAACAACTCTGCAAAGGATTTGGCAGATATATTAACAGGCATCAAACATCTCACTCACTAGCACTGATGTTATTTAATCAGATAATAAAATGTCTGCAAGTATACCTCCAAGCTCAAACAATATCAAGGACTCCACAGGAATTATTTTTCCTAATTTAAATGTACAAAACATTCCAGTTCTGAGTCTGAAGCAAACATATTTGCCTTCTAAGAAACTATAGTTTAGGTTGTCCACACCTATCCAGCTGTCATATTGTGAATACATTATAGCCCTTTTGGGAGGAAAATCCATCTGGTTCAGTTCCAAGCTGGGAGAAAGGCACTGGAAACAACATGGAGGCTGATTGGAAAAATCGTTTATTGAACAGAACCACAGTTCGGGGTCAGCTGAACAAATGGTTGAATGGATGGATGGATCTTTTATAGTTTTCAGTGACTTTGAAGTTTGAGCTGCGCTGGGGGTGGTGCAATGAAGGGGCTTGTGTTCTGAAATTGTGTTGGGCAATTCCTATTGTGGCTAATGGCTTTCATCCTGTGTTGGATCTTGAGTGAGGAGCTGCTTTCTAATCCTATCACTCTGCTTTTGTTCTCTGTCTAATTTTGTTGCAAGCAGTTTCAAAATATCCTGTCTTGAATGGATTTCTGGTTGCAGTATTTTCTTAGCTTACGGATAGAGATCTAGATAATTGTCTACCTCTTTATCTCTTAAGGGTAGGTACCAGCATGCCAACTGTCCCTGTCCTAATATTCCTTTTTTTTTGTATCCTTTTTTTCATGTATTCATAATCATGTTTATACTTATATCTGTTATTTAATACATGCTTAACAAAATTAAATAAATAAATAAAAATCTGCTGTGCTCTATTAAGAATGACTTGGGGCTGCTTTCTGCCTCTAAAAACATTTCTCCATTTCTCTTTTAGGAAAATGGAATATTCTGCCTTTTTAAATATTTCCCAAAATATTTCATTCTGCTGGGATGGGTTGGGGGGCTTCCCACAGTATGAACAGTTAAAATCCATGAACGAGGTTAGGGCCTGTTGTTACACTATAGTTCAAGCATCCTTCTCTGTGCCACTTCATCTTGCTCAAGGGCCTGCTGTGTTTGTGTTTCTTTGATACCATACCTTTACTAGCACAATGTGTGTGTTTGTTAAGTCAGTGGTGGGATTCAGCCAGTTCGCACCACTTTGGGAGAACCGGTTGATAACTTTCTGAGCAGTTTGGTGAACTGGTTGTTGGAAGAAATCATTAGGGTAGAGAACCGGTTGTTAAATCATTTGAATCCCACCACTGTGTTAAGTGTTATGTAAAACTTCCGGGTACAAGAAATCCTGTGGTTTTTCAGATGCTGGGTTTCAAGCAAACAATTATACCTGAATCATTCTGCAATTAATATTGTGTTTTGCAGTCATCGACTTCTTGTTCTAAAGTCCAAAACGATTTCTATGAAAAGCTACTGTAGAATGGTAAAGAATTCTCTAGCTGTTTCTAGTTTGAAGAAAATATTTTCAGTTTTTATTCCTGATATAAGTATGGAACCTATTTCATGTTCAAACGACATCATTAATTCTTTTTCACCTGAATTTTAGGAAAGCCATAGTCTTTTCTTGCCCATCCAAGAGAAAGTTCAATTCTCTGATATGACCAGTTTTGCTCATAAGCTGCCCATTATTGCATTTGTTTATCACAAGAGAGAGAGAGAAAAATCCATATAGTGTTTGCAAACAGTCAGCTGTTGCTGAGGTGCTAAAAACAAATGTTGCACTCCTACGAAGGTGATAATGATATGTCAACAACAATATCTTTACCCCATGAAAGTTAAAAGGCTACAAAAATATTGTAGGGATCAGAATTCAATCATACTTTTATTTGATGTAAACATACTGGGATAATTGATTGAGACATCATGCTGAGACAAAGTTCTGGTTCATACACTTCTTGAATGCTATGTGATTCACCCATGAAAATACCAGCGGAATGAACCAGACATACTACCAGCTGTTGAGATGCTCACAATCTTCATTATTATTGTACAAATAGTCACTCTTCTGAATACAGCAGGGCTCCATACAGTGAGAACATACAGTATCCGTCCTGGTATCAGCAACCTTTTTTTTTTGCAATCAGTTGCAGTCGATGTTGAGGGAGAATTCTCATTGCTTTTTCTTAAACACTGGGTGCTCCAAATAAATATGAAAGACTATCTATCTCAAGATAAAAATATCGTAAGGTTTGGCACAAGTCATTGGATGCTAATGTCTTGTAGCACAGTACCAGCCTTGCTTGTTAGCTTGTTTTAGCCTTTAATCATATGGAATTATGGAAATTAAGTGGCAGCATGAAAAATCTCTTACAGACTGTTGCAACTATTGCTCTTTCATCAGACAAACTGAGCCTTCTGAAAACCACAAGAAGCAAAGGTCTGGATGTGTAATCTAAATATCTTTAAAGGGGAAAGAATTAAGTATTTCACAACGCATGTTGGCTCCTCTATGGAATAGTTATTTTTAAACAGCATGCTCCCATTTTATGTAAATTAGTAATACAAAGTTCTTGTTAGTAACGGAGACTGAAAGTCCACTGACTTTTGCAGCACAGCTCATCTAATTAAAGCAGATAAACAGTACTGGTCAGAATGGTTTCTAAACAGGAATCTTCCAAAGAGGAAAACAGAACAAAAAATAAAAGTAAAAGAAAACCACAGAAATCTCTCAGTATCAGAGGGTTTAAAATCAAAAGTTACGGTGCATGAAATAATTTTTTTTCATTGAGAAGACAGTTATGAGATATTAGAATTGTCAGAGTTTGTTCTGTGTTTATACACCAATCTAAATGGGGACATGCGGGAACAAATACCAATTCTATTTGTAGAGGGCTACCATGTCTTCATTGGGAAGATTCAAGTGGTCATTGAATGATAGCAAAGACATATAGTTGAAGAGTTTTGTGAGCCCTTATCTAAAATATTAAAATGTTGTTTATGAATAGTTACGTTTTTTTCCTTCCATGTTTGTTTTGACTGAACAAGTTCATACCATTTTCTGGGCAACATTTTTAGGAGTGGTTTGCCATTGCCTTTCTTCCAGGGGTGAAATCCAGCAGGTACTGACAGGTTCTAGAAAACCGGTAGCAGAAATTTTGAGTAGTTCGGAGAACTGGCAAACCAACCACCTTTGGCTGGCCCCAGAGTAGGGTGGGAATGGAGATTTTGCAATATTCTTCCCCTGGAGTGGGGAGGGACTGGGGATTTTGTAATATCCTTCCCTTGCCACGCCCACCAAACCACGTCCACAGAACCGGTAGTTAAAAAAATTGGATTTCACCACTGCTTTCTTCCTTGGGCTTTTAAAAATCACCCAGATAGCTTTACGTCTCAGAGAGGACAAGAACACATGGTCTCCATTTTCTAGATTTAATCACTATGCCAAACCCTCTTTTATCTGTTCTTCATCAACATACTTTTCTTATAATTATACTAAAGGCAGATTATTATTTTTTGCTGTTTCAGTTGGCACTTGGCATTTGCATCCTAGGTGTCTAAACAATTTGGATTCTGCTTAACTACCTGAGCATTAAAGAAATGAGCAGCCCAACAGCTTCTTTTATATGGAGCCTTTCAGTCTCCAGAATTAGCTGTAAACTCCTGTAAAATAAACCCTTGTCACTGTTCAGCAGCTGAGCTGTATCTGAATCTTATAAATTGTGATCTTTCTGTTTGAGATGTAGGTGGGCTTTTTAAAAATTGTCTTACTCAAATCCTGGCTTTTTTGGTCAAGCTAGCTCCACTTTAGCTATAGACTTCGTGCCAAAATAATATAATTTCACAGGTTTTAAATGCAACAAACACTGCACTTTGGCAGCTTTGAGATGTGGATGGAGTAGGCATAGAAAATTTGTATTCTCCACCCTTTTATGTGATGATGGTAAGTGAATAATTTTGGATCAGAGTGATGATGGTACTTTTTACATTATTACTACCACCAGCAAGTTGTTGTCATATAACCCTTGACTAACAAACTAACTTAAGCAAGCAATTCCTCTATTTTATGGAAAAGTCATGCCTTTAGTTAAGATGCTTGCTTACAAGAGGCATTCAGTTGGAGTGGGCCAAAACTTATTTGGAGGAGAAAAGGCTTCACTTTGCTGTATGAAATAATGTTCTTTGGGGCTGTGGGGAAGCAGTAGAGAAGGTTTTGCACATTGAGCGGTACACAGAGGTGGGTTCCTACCAGTTTAGACAGGTTCTATAGAGTAAGTAGTAAGCCGCTGGTGACATCATGGAACTGGTTCTGGTCCGTGGACACCGTCATCTTTTTTTGGGATTTTCTTTTCTTTTTTTGAATTTTTCTGGGTTTTTTTCTTCTGCACATGCGCAGAAACTGAGTTTCCAGCACTGTGCATCTTGTTTTTGACCTTTTTTGGGGAATTTTTTGAAATTTCTTTGCACTGCGCATGCATGTGCATGCAAAGTGCGCGTGCGCCCACGAGGTCTGGCCACGCAACACGGGAGGAAGCAAACCGGCAGTGAGGTAAGTTACAACCCACCCCTGACTGTACACTGATATCATCTGTATGTGATTTTGAGTTTTGTTTTTTTCAAAGTCTGGGGTTGTTAACATCTCAGCTATATATATATTTGCTGCATTGTCTTTATATGAAATGGTAATTGTAAACTGGTAATGTATCAGTCTTATGAACTGCACCATGATTTTCTGCTTACAGAAAATACTTTCAAATTAATAACATTAATTAGGACCAGAATTTTTGTTACTAATCAATGCAGTTGTAAGGGTAGCAATTCCAGCAGTAAACACTGTTGTTATTGAGGATCATGGATTGTTAAGTGAGGACCTCCTTGCAATTTTCTACTGACTTCCAACAAGCAAAGTCAATGGGGAGGCTGACAGAAAGTTATAAGTCCAGACGACCAGTGGATGAGTAAATGCACCACATAAGAACAGCCAGCCAGATGTGCACATCCGAATGCAAGAAGAAATTGCTGCAGGCAGGCATGGACATTGAAGTATGAGGTCCCTGGGATCTTGTACTCTGTAACCAGGCTTCTCAGTGATAGGAGTGGAAAGGACTGACTTGTGACTTCTCTTGCTGTCTTCCATGTTGAGTTTACTTGTGAGAAAAACATCAGGGAAGTTTGGAGATCACATGACCATGGGTCCCTGGAACTGTGTGAACCAGATCATGATCCCATGACCACAGGGGTGCTGAAACAGCTGAACTTTGAGAATCAGTTGTAAGTAACACTTGTTCAGAGCCATTTTAATTTAAAACCATCATTAACCGAGGACCATCTGTAATTCATAGGCCAGAATAAATTCAACCAGAAGGATGCCAAGTCAAATAATGTTACACCCCCACACACACAAATGAAATATGATGTTTATATTCTCAACTTTGTCTTTCCATTTGGTTTGAAAAGCAAAAGCTAGGTTGCATTTAGCAGAACAAATATACGCCTAATTATATTCTTTAACATGAGCATCTCTAAATTAAAAATGTCTCATTCAGAAAGCAAGTACTGCTTGCATAGAAGAACTATAGAAATTCATATTCATTAATTCAAAGATATTCACATGCTTCAATTAATTCAGAGATACTCACATGCTTCAATGTATGCAACATTTTTCATTACATGAGGGTATTGCTACCAAACTGTTTATGTTATTGAACTGTGACAATGCTGATCACTAATTGGACAATTCCTGGATTTAGTCATCCATCCTGCCATCACGTCATCAAGAGCAGGAAAGATCCTGGCATCTTTATTTGAAAGGATAACAGATACTGAGTTCCTATCAGGAACATGGAAAGTTGCTGCTAATTCCAACAGATGTGTGATATTAAGGGGAAGCTGGAAAAAATTGGAAGAGCCGACATAAACAATCAGTAAATCAATTGGCAACCTCCCGCCACTATCTAGAAACCTGAATCTTTTGCTTTCCCCATCCCATCCTCAGCCACTCACTTTCCAAAATATTAGAAATTTTAATCCTCTAGACCAGGGGTGTCAAACTCATGGCCTATGGCCAGATTCGTCAAGTGCTAGCCATCCCTACCCCCCTTCTAGCCAAGGGGGAAAAAGTTGTGATACATCATGTGACAACAACATGATGACATGAGTTTGACACCCGTGCTCTAGACAATATGAGACTACAGCAGCAATAGTATCCATATGTCTAGACTGGGTCAGGGGGCCTTGTTCTTTGCTCTTTTCTACATTGTTCGTTAATATGTGTCACTTTTTTAAGACCCAAGATATAACCCTCCTTTGACTGTCCATCTTTTATTTAGTAGTTTCTGGTGCCTCACATGCAGATGGATGCTTAGGGCTGTGTTTCTTGTTATCATGCCTATTGTCAAGGCAAGTCAGTTGTGGCCAAACCCTTCCAACTTAGGCTGGAATTTGGGATAAAATATTATGGGATGTTAATACTCATCTGTCTGACTTGATGGTGATTGATCTGTTTACCAATATGGATCAGTTTACTACCTGTATGTAACTACTCTCTGCACGAGAAACTGCCATGCTCTTTTTAATCAATGTCCTTCATTATAGGTATGATCATTGATCCCAATTTACATCCCTTTTTTGGAAATCTTTCTTCATGTATCATCCACCAACCCCCTGAAGACAGATAGGGAGACACAGAGAACCAACACAATCCTTTACCAATACTTACACTGCTATGTCTTGTATCAACGGGTCAATTGGCTGGACTTTGTGCCCAGAATTTGCTTATAACAACCCTTTGCATGCCACAACTTATCCAGATGGTTTATAGCTGTAATCTGTACCATTAATCTTCCAAGGTGCCCTCATCTCCAGTGTCTCAGATGAGAATACATCCACCTTCCTAGAGGAACAGCAAGCAGCACAACTCCCTTTCAAGGAACAGCTGGACCTTGCCACAGTGGCTCATAAATATATGACAGATGACCATAGACAAGAGTGCTTAAGCATTGCTGTGTGGCTTCAGCTACGTTTTTGCCATCTTCCTGTTCTTCAAGGAAGTTAGATTCAAAATATATCAGTCCCTTCTCTTTATCCACACCAATTAGTGGTCACCTTTTGTTTACAAGTGCAAACTTCTGTGAAGATCCATCTGGCTTTCCATTGATTTTATTCTTTATTAACTACTGTTTATGATGACCGTGTTGCTTTGCGACAGCCCCCCCTTATTCCTTCCCTTTTTTTCCTGGCAGGAAGAATATAAAGTAGAGTGTATTTTAGATTTTAAACAATAATAGGGCAATTTGGAATACTTAATTCACTAGATCTACCCTAATAAATCTTCGGAAATTGCAACTAATATGCATGCATCCCAAGCTGTGCATCTGCAGTAACCCTATAAATGGAAACCCTTGAAACTGTCTTCATCTGGTTAATGGTTATTGATTCAGATTGAAATACAGTCCTTGTTCTTGTCCCCACTTCCATCTTATCTTCTTCCTTAGACTAAAACACTGTTGTACAAGAGTTGGTCAGCCACTCCTGCTTCTTCTGTATCTTCTCAGTAGAATTTGGCTTGGAAAGTCATCTAATCCTCTCTGGACAGGAAGGGGTGTTAACAGAATCTTCCATTCCATTCCATTCCATGGTGAATGGGGGTGAAGAGCAAGAGAAGGAAATTGTGTGAGCATTTCTGGACAAACCAGGACAAGAATGGAAGAGAAGCTATACATAAGCTAACTAAAGATCCCTCTGTTAAAATACTGAAGTTTGCAGATGATACAATAGTGATTGGTCTCATTCAAGACAACAATGAATCTGCATTCATCGTTGCAGTCTTTCAGTTTCTAGGTTCTATCATATCTCAAGACTTAAAATGGACACCTAACATCAAAAAACATCATTAAACAACACAACAAATTATGTTCTTTCTGCACCAACTCAGAAAGCTCAAACTGCCCAAAAAGCTGCTGATTCAGTTCTATAGAGGAATTGTTGTGTCTGTCAGTTGCACCTCCATAACTGTCTGGATTGCCTCTGCAACCAAACAAGACAAGCACAGACTTCAACCGATAATTGGAACTACAGAAAAAACAATTGCTACCTACTTGCCTTCCATTGAGGACCTGTATACTGCACGAGTCAAAAAGAGGGCTGTGAAAATATCTACAGACCCCTCATATCCTGGACATAAATTGTTTCATCGTCTACCCTCAAAACAATGCTATAGGGCACTGCACACCGAAACAACTAGACACAAGGACAGTTTTTCCCCCAAATGCAATCACTCTGCTTAACAACTACCGTAATTCCCACAACATTGTCAAATAACTTACTAAGACTGTATTACTATTATTATTCTCTTCCTTACTGGTATCTATCTCTTCCCATTTACTACTATAACCATGTGCTTGTATCTTTCAATTTATATTGTTTTTATTTGTTTCCTAGTATGATTGATAGCTTATTAGTAACCTTGACTATCACTAAGTGTTGTATATTTTTATTCTTGATGAATGTATTTTATTCTCCTTATATAGACTGAGAGCATATACACCAAAGACAAATGCCTTGTGTGTTCAATCATACTTGGCCAATAAAGAATTCTATACTATTCTATTCTAAAGAGAATGAGCAAGTCAAATATCAAGTTATCTCAGCGTAACTTAGCCCAGGTGGAAATAAACCTGTGAAGCAGTGTTCCAAATCATTCACAAACTCTGTTTTATGGATTTACTGCTAATGGGGGCTTATGGATTACTGCTAATGGGGATGGGAAATCCCTCTCACAGTTTCTGGATTCTGCATCTACCCCTAACTAGCTTAAAGAGATCATTCTGATAATTCTTGCTTCCTTGATCTTGATCAGCTGTGTAGAGCTTGAGAAGAGCATGGGTAGGCTATCTTGGTAATGAAAAGATTAAGTAGTGGAAGCAGTCTCCATTTTCCACTATAAAATGTCCAGTAGGATAGCTTGTTTGCCGGTAAATCATGGCCTTACTTTTTCAATCAATATGTCATTATTTCCTCATTGAAATAAGTTATTAGTTATATATTTATTTGCAATAAATATATGTCCGCCTCACAAACTGAAAATAAATAAAAATAAAAGACTTTAAACTGCCAAACACTATCTGAAAACCTTGAAGAACAATTCAAACAATGTCTCCTAAGGCCACTGAGTTGAAAAAAACTGAAGCTCGGCTGGGAAGAGGAGGCGGGACAAAGATTTAACAACTCAGTCTCTGGCCAATCAGAAGATTGAATATCCTATGCTTGGACTCTCCAAGCAGCGCACAGGAGAACACTTCAGTTTAGTCACGGAAACCTTGATTCTGCAGTCCAAGGAGTAAACTAGATTTATTGCAATGGATCTTACTTTTGAGCAGAGCTGTATAGGTTGATACTATTAGAGAATGGAGAAATACCAGATAAACAATTAAAATATTATGAAAGGAAATGAAAGCTTTAACGTTATCTACCTTGACAAAATGATGTCTTAGTCCTGGTTGTTTTTTCCCCCAGCCATGTTTTAATAAGAACAAATCAGTACCTTCCTGGCACCATTTCTGAGTCATTCAGTTTCTTATTTATTTTCAGTTCCACAATATTTTGCCTTCACAAAGAGCAAACATTGTTACAACCTTCTCTATTTTTCTAGCATCAGATAAGGAGTAGAAACATAAGCATAGCCATTGTTCTCTGCATGGCTCATTCTTGGCTTCAGAACTGAGACCCTGGAAAATGGATCTGATTTTCTGCACTCTTCAAGTTTTCTTATATTAAGTAGCAGTACTCAGCAAACCCATTGTCTGCTCTTTGAAAACTTCTCCTTCCATTATGGACAGTGAAGCCCACAAATGGGATCAGCTGAGCCTCCAAATCTCCCCTACAGTAAAGGATTTACATCAGACTAATTTGTGTGAAATATAAAGGCTTTTGATGGTGAAGACAAGGCAAAAGAGGAGACTTTCTAGGTTGCTTTGTGAAAGGCAGTTTCCTTAATTAAGCCTCCCACTAATTGTTAAATATTTTTCAGGCATTAATAGAGCTACACAGAGTGTAATTAAATTTTGATTTTAGTGGTATTTGCAAGGATTAAAATCACAATCTGCTGAGGCACCGGAGTTAGTTAATATTCACTTCACCACCACAGCTGTCCTCCATTACATTACAAAGGACAAGAAAAAGAGGCAGCAGAATAGAGTGAAGTAATGAGAAAGCTATTCATTCATTTGAACCAGCTCCACATTGTACAGCCTTGTACAAATAGATCTGATCTGTATGACACACAGCTAGGTATTAAAGTGGATTTAATTTCATACTAAAATAGGGGGGGGAGCTAGCTAATCTCTAATGATTTTTAGTTTTGTACTTCACTGTGCAATGCATCAAAAACATAATCAGACAATAATTGTATGTCTATATTCAAGTGGCAATTCTCTACAGGAATCTTCCTTACCCAAATCCACTAGGACCATAAAACCACTTCCTCAAAACAATGAGCTGTCTCAGGCGTGCTTGAATGAACCCTACACATTGGTGAAATGTGACATTTTGTCCTAAAGGGAATATTTGCTAGAAAAATCATTATTTTTATATTGCACTTGATTCTATATTGTTTGGAAACACACTCTATTGAAGCCATAGGACTTAGTTGTCAGTCAGTATTGTGTTGTATAGTGTTTGGGTTGTTCTTCCTCTTCTTGCCTTGCTTGGCTGAACAAATATAATGAAAAATTGGACAGATCATATAGTTTAAGATGTTTGCTTTTTCTTCGCAGCCGTATCAGAAATACTGTGAAAAGATGGAGTGACCAGGAATCAATGGGAAACACGAGATAAATAGAGGAAGAGGACATCTGGGTCTTTACTAAAATTCCATAAATAAGAAAAATACAGCTAAAAGACTGTCTGGAAACCATTCTAAGATTGTTGCCATGCATTTTCCCCTCTTTTTTTTTTTTACTTCATACTTAGTTTTTACTTAGTTCTTTCTGGTTTTATCTTACAATGCCTGAAAGAATCCTTGTTGAGTGTATAGACATGAAGCATAATGTTCCAAGCAGTGTGCCAACAAGGGGATGAACCACTTGGTTGTGATGAATACATTCTGTCAGAGTACTAGCCAATACTAAGACAAGTAGTGGAGTGTAAAATTATGGTCTGCAATAAATCACTGCTATTTTCAGAGTGAAGTAAGGCAGATTTCTGGAGAGAATTCTCTCTCTGATTGCATATCTTTTATTCGTGAGACAATCTAAACCAGTATATCTCAACTTCAGCAACTTTAAGATTGTATGGATTCAACTCCCAGAATTCATCAGTTAGCACAACTGGCTGGGGAATTTTGGAAGTTGAAGTCAACATATCTTAAAGTTGCAAAGGTTGAGAAACAGAGATCTAAACCCATGAACAAAGCAGAAAGTTTACTGATTGAGCCTCCAGTTAATAATCTGAACATTGGTCGAATTGAGGAATAAGATGACAGATGCTGTTTTGATGGCAATGATGATTTTGTCTTAAAAGTCTTTGTATCAAGAAATACAACCCTCAACATAAATTTTATACATTCAAAAAATAATAATTTACCATACCCAAATACTACCTCATTTACCTCAAAGGATGAGACATGGATATAAGGATAAAATGGAAAAATGGAAAAAAAGAAGGTCATAGCCATGGGTTTACTCATTTGTAACAATGGACAGTGATATGTATTTATATCAATGATAACTTTTTTATTCTTTTTTCGTATTAAAAGTCATTATATTGTCCTATTCCTGGAGTTAAAATGATTTTAAAACAGAATATTAGAAATTAAAATTTATATTTACACTATATTGCACAGGTAAATAACAGTAATAATGATACACTGCTCAATAGAAAAATATTAGATAAATAATTCCTTTACATATTTTATATTCATTATACTGACATTTCTATGTAGCTACTTTAACATATTCTTGATTCATCACAGTGTTTTGGTTCAGAAATTAGTTTGTTCAAGAAATTTCCTTGAACTTGATCTTAAAATCTCTATCAAAAATCATATAATTGAAGAGAGGGAAGTATTTGAAGATAAATCTATTGAACTGAATCTTTGGGAGTGTTATTTCATCATTTAGTAGAGGTGGAAGGAAAATATATTCATAGCAAAATTGGTGAACTCCATGCCTTAAAATATTCAAGATCAAATTACACATAATAGGAAAATTCACAATTTAGAGTATTGATTTCAGAACTTCTCTATTTTGTGAATATAGTAAGGTTATTACTATCAGGCTAACATATTTTTGTTCTTGAAAAGCAAATGTATTTTTGTCAGAACTTGTAGATCAGGGCTGTCAAATTCGTGGCCCACAGGTCAGATGCGTCCTGTGCTGACCACGCCCATGTCTGGTTTAGCAAAGGGGGAAAAAGTCATGATACGTCACGTGATGCTGCCATGACACCGCAAATTGACACCCCTATTCTACCGATAGATAGATAGATAGATAGATAGATAGATAGATAGATAGATAGATAGATAGATAGATAGATAGGCATTATTACAATGATGAAACATTAATGGGATAATTACCATTATCTAATTATACACCCATATATGCAAGCAAAACCCAATGAATTTGAGATGGAAAATATGAGCATCATAAATCTGCCTTGCTTGTGTCTCAAAATTATCATAGTTACATGAAGGGAACTTTAGTAATGCACTTTTTTTTCTTCACAAAGCCATATTCCATCTTCTGAATTTCTGATACTACTGTAAGGTTGCGTAATATATGCTTGGAAATCTGATATCATAAAACATACTTAGAAATAAGGGACTAAGTAGGCAGACTTGACTGTTTTTTTTTTTTTAATTTCCTTTGTTACTTTTAATTGTTTCCTTTCATCACCAAGGGTTACTGGTCACAGGTAGGGCAATAGATTCTTACAGGCAGTTTAAGACTAGTTGCTTAGTGACTGAAGTTACAATTTACCTGAAAGAGGACACTTATGACCCGGATCTGAAGTTTTAATGGTTGGGCCCCCTCTTGTAGTCAGGTGACTGAACTTTGAGCGCTCAGCAACCATATTTAAATATAATATAAATATAAGCCATATCTGTTTGTAACATCATGTGGTTAGCAGCATCCTGTGATCATGTGACTGCATTTTATGATAATTTTGAGGGGAAAAACAGCACTTCCAGTTTTGGCCAAAGCTATGCCATAGCGAACAATGAGCTCACTTAATGACCATGGCATTCATTTAACAACTGTGGCATTTGCACAGACAACCACAACATTCCCTTTACAATTACAGCATGTGCACTTATGACTGCTGCATTTGATTAGCGACTGCCGCAAAAATATCTTGTAAAATCAGGTTGGTCCCAAATAGTTTTACAACTGTTACAACTTATAATGAATGACCATTATGGTCTTAATTTGAGAACTACCTGTACTTAATATTTTTATGATAGCCTATCCTATGAAATTCAGGTAGTACTTAGTAATAAAACAATGATATACCAGATTAACAAAGTGAAAAATAACTATAAAAAGTAGCGATTGGAATCAGAGGTGGGTTCCTACCAGTTCTAACTGGTTCTTTATAACCGTTAGTAGCTTGGCGATGACATCACAGAGCCGGTTCAGTCAGTGTCTCCATGGGTGCTGCCATCTTGGATTTTGCTTCTGTGTATGCGCAGAAGCTAATTTTTGCTTCTGTGCATGCACAGAAGCTACTTTTTTATTGCTGCATGCACACAGGACAACCCAAAGTGAACTGGCAACAAAAAGAACCAGAATGCACCCCTGATAGGAATATCATACATTACTAAAAATATCAACATTGCAATTATTATTTTTATAAATGCTTCAACTACATTTTATTTCTGGGAATATAGGTGTTGTAGAAAGTGGTCTCCACACACACATCCTGCAGCTCTTGCTAGTGGCTGTCAAATTGACATCTACGGAATGGAGGACAATCAAATAATGTTATAAACTACCCTGCTTCCCTGAAAATAAGATCTCCCCGGATAATAAGCCCAATCAGGCTTTTGAGTGCATGCGTTAAAATAAACCATCCCCTGAAAATAAGCCCTTCCCAAAACACAGCAGTGGCCATGAGGTGACCACTTCCTGCACCTCAAAAATAATAAGACCTCCCCAAAAATAAAGCCAAGCATTTATTTCGGGGGTCAAAAGAAAATAAGATCCTTTCTTATTTTCGGGGAAACATGGTAATATATTGTATATTAATTCTGCCTGGACATTTTGTATTAGTTTCTGTTTGCAGAGTACACATAAGAATAGCTAGTACCAACCTGCATTGTCTTAACTAAGGTTAAGGTACACGAGTCATTGTTCAAAAAGAAATTACAGTTGACATGTAACCAGAAGATGCTTAAAGGCACTGTGGTCTCCAGGTAACCCTTATGGTTTATGAGTTTCCTTTTGTTATAACACGTTTTGGATCAACCAGCCAGTGGGTAATCTGCTACTCACAGCAGGTCTGGCTAAAAGCTCTGCTCCTGGAAACAGCACTTATAACCTATCCAGGTAATGTTAATGAGACCCTCAATCTCCTGGGAAAACATGCAAAAAACCTCTTAAAGTGCTTCCAGTCTAAGAATGGTTTCCCTTATCTCAGGTGTCACAGAGACTGTCTTTTACTGCCAGAAAGGAGAGATGCTTGTGGATTTTCTGTTTCAGATGCCCCTAAGGTTGAGGATACTATTTACTTCACAAACTTAGCCAGCAGAATGCTTGAGAACTGATCATTCATAATAATGTTTCCAGTCACAGCTCAGTTCCCATGGGGAGCATGAATCTCTTGTGTAGAGTGTCTTGTAAATGCATCCTGAGAAGTTAAAATGCCCTATTTATGAAAAAGATGGGCAACCTTGAACATATTTTGGCAAGTGAGATGGTGAAACGAGGTGGGAATCCTATCAGGTATGGAGGTGAAGCAAAATATTTGAAGTATGGAGGATTTTCTTTACCATTAAAATTATGTTCCTGTTATCCGTCTCAAAATGACAAGAATAAGATTTTTTTTTCAAATTACTATGCTCATTTCATATATTTATATATTGTCACTTACCAATGTTGTCAAAGAGTACTCTGGGAACAGCAAATAAAAAATAATTTAAGGGTCACAGAGTACTCATAAATCTCAGATGACTCTTTCCATTCTATGGCAGTGATGGCGAACCTTTGCCAAAAATGGCACCACACATGTGCTATTGTGTGCATGTGTTTCAGTACCCATAATGCAACACACTCCCCCACATGCACATGAAACCCCCGTTGCACTGCGCATGCGCCTCATTCAGAATTTGCTTGATAAAAATTATGGAGGTGCAAAGTCAACCGCAGGCTGTGCGGCATCCCTGCCTGACCCGCATCATGCCTGCAGCAGCCGAGCCAGGGAAGGAGCAGAGGGCGGGGCAGGTGGCCACTCAGCCAGCAAATGCTGCCCGTGTGCATGAGCTGGCTCCCAGCATTCCTTGTTCGCAGCCCTGCTACCTCAGAAAAGCAGCAGAATAATTTTAAAAAATTTAGACTGCGCTGAAATGAATAGATTGACATTGAAATTAAGGGATAAAGAGGACTCACTGTATTACAAAATATGGGGAAAATTTTATGATTGGTTTAAAATTAAGTT
>JANHFT010006209.1:11213-21400 GCA_032467955.1 Pseudoxenodon macrops | reverse complement strand
GTGTAAAAGCATGCCCACCCAGTCACCTGACATCCAAGCCACGCCCACAAAATAAGCCACACCCACAGAACCGGTAGCAAAAAAAATTAGATTTCACCCCTGGTGGAAACTAATCAAGAAGAGAAGCAACTTAGAACTAAGGTGAAATTTCCTGACAGTTAGAGCAATTATTCAGTGGAACAACTTGCTTGCAGAAGTTGTGAATGCTCCAACACTGGAAGTTTTTAAGAAGATGTTGGATAACCATTTGTCTGAAGTGGTATAGTGTTTCTTGCCTAGGCAAGGGGTTGGACTAGAAGACCTCCAAGCTCCCTTCCAACTCTGTTATTCTATTCTATTCTATTCCATTCTATTCTATTCTAAAATGGCTATGCTCCCTTTCCTTGCATCCAGTTCTCATCACAGAAGGTCCACGAAGCAGCCACAATGCCATACCCCACCTAACAGCTTAATTAAATTGGATTCGGATAATCAACAGCTTCCATAGGGCAAGCCCCCACCCAATACATTTAAAACAACCAGCAATTTCCCAACTCTTTCACATCAAGGGAAGGTTTACTTAATAAAGTTTTCACCACCTCCTCCTTTAGGCAAAGGGAGGCTTACTCCGCCAACAAGGAAACCCTAATTATCTCTTGCAACTGTGAGCTCAGCATCCCCCTGCCTGATTAAATCAGCAGGAGGGTTGAAGAAAATTCAGCAAAGAGACGGCAACTCTCCCCCATCCTGACAAGTTTGGGTAAAAAACTCGTATTTGATATTTTTCAAAATGTGATAGTTAAGTACAACAAGAACTGCAGACATGTCAGCTCAGAATGTGTGCAGACAGTTAACCTTACCATTCTTATTTGTAAAATGTCTTCATCAAGATGTTTACACGGTTTATTTAAAAATGTAATGACCAGAATGCCTCATATGTGACATAATTCTGTGTAAGGATTATTTCCTGGTAAGTGTTCATGGAATTGAAGCAGAGAGCTTTAAGCTAATAGCATTCTTTCCCCTGGTTTCCAAAAGCTGCTTCTTTGTGCAGCCTTGCATCCCCAGGAGCTGGCATTCTTTCTAGAAGGTGAAGAAGAAATAATCTGCCTTGCCCCTGGGTGCTTTTTGGCTTAGTTTGGGAGGTGAATGTGATGATTTAATAATTCCATCTTTGCATAAAATCTTCCTGATTGTCTCAGGGCTTTGCATCCCAGACATTCTCACCCAGGTTTTGTAATACGTACTTAGGTGGAGGGAAGCAACACATCTCCATGAATATTTATCATGCTCATCAAGCAACTAACAACTACCCTGTGTGTTTGTTATTTTTTTATAAAAGTATAGTCAGGATTTTATGTAAATTTTATTGTTCAAGATCAAGAAATCTAGAAACTATTATGTACTGTACGTATTTGGTTTCCTACCAATCAGTTTGAACTACAGAGCCCGTGCCTAAAGAACGCTTGTTGTGTATGCTTATGCTCTTTACATTTGGGTTCATCTCAGTAATGAAAATCCATCTGCAAAAAAGAAAACATAGCCATAATTTTGTAATCCCTTCTGTAATCCCAATCTCCATCCTGCAAACAAACAAACAAACAAACCAAAAAGTGCAAGATGGGGTACAAGGTGGATTAGTATATTGTTTGAAGGTGGTACATTTCTGAACACAGTTGTTTTGGATAACACTGTAAAAATGGAGTATCTCAACTAAGCCAAACATTGAATGTTATTTTATTATCCCATTCTGCAGGATAATTTCCAAGATCATCTTAAAATATGGAATTAGACAGAATAACCACAGTTTCAGGACTATGTACGCTACCAACAAGAAGCAGCAGAGTTCAATTTTTTAAAAATCCACAGATATAATACTAAACTAAATAAACTAATAATAAATTTTTAAAAATCTTCTGAATGACATAAATAGGTTGCTTCTGTGTCCCTTAGCTCTTAATTATGCTTCTTTTTACTACTCTCTTACCCATTTTCTTTGTAAGGAAGTGCAACAGAAGATGCTGTAGCTCCTAGAGAAAGGGCCATGATAAATTGGCGGTACAAGAGCAAATTATGCTTTATCTATACAACCCTTCCTCATTTAACAACTACCTTGGTTAACAGCCATTTACAAATGCAACAATGATAAATAAATAAAAAAATGTATCCTACCACCAGTATATTCATTTGCAACCCAATTTTGTGAACCTGACAACAAAAGTAATCAGTATGAAACTGATTAAGGCCCAGTCAATTTCAGGAAGCAGTGCAAACAGATTGAATTAAGACTAATTAAGTCTTAATTAAGACTAATTAAGCTCATAGAGGTGAGGTTGTTAACTTGCAGTGGTGGAATTGAAATTTTTTTACTACCAGTTCTGTTGACTGGCTTGGTGGGCATAGCAGGGGAAGGTTACTGCAAAATTCACATTTCCTCCCGATCAGCTGGGAGGCAGGGAATAGATGGGGGCAGGGGCAGTCAGAGGTGGTATTTACCAAAATTTCTGCTACCGATTCTCCAGAACTGGTCAGAACCTGCTGAATACCACCTCTGGTTAGCACTTTTTATGGAAGGCCTGCGCTATGGAGAACAGTAGCTCAGGAGGAGCAAGTTTATTTAAGCAAGGGGCAAAAAAAATTTGGGGAATGGGATAGACATAGGATATTGAATAAGAGAACTTCATCTGAGGTTGCAGCCATCAGTGATCTTCCCAACAATCCTCTCTCTCTCTCTCTGTCTCTCTCTCTCTGTGTCACATATTCACTTAACCATTTCACTTAACAACAAAGTCATTGGAACAGAATTCAGTAACTAAACTAGAAGAGGGTGTAATAAGAACTATTATCCACAGCTGCAGTTAATTTTTTAGCATTTTTCTTGTCCACATTTATGGGACAAGAAGAGTGTAGGAATCCCACACTCAGGTGTCCCACGGGCAATGACACAGAGTCCACATTTATTTCTGTTTACTTTGAAGAACAGCGATTGTCCAATATTCTGGTAGGTTAGATTTTTGAGATATTTTTTCCATAAAAGTAAACATTGCAAAGAAATCTTTAAAACAGATCGGACGTAATGAATTTAGAAGTATCCTCACCACTCAGTTTACTGGGTGGAACTTCTCACGGGGCAACATATACCATTAAAATTCATTTAGCTGGTAGCTTTGTTGAATTACAACCTTCCAAATGATGGAATTAAAAGTATTGTATCCAGTCTAAGTGAAATCATTAACTTAATTCTCATTGGTTTCATTGAGCTTAACACATTAATCAATTCAAAATCAGATATTTAGAATAGAATAGAATAGAATAGAATAGAATAGAATAGAATAGAATAGAATAGAATAGAATAGAATAACAGAGTTGGAAGGGACCTTTGTAAGAATTGCACTGCATAATTGCAAATAATATATTTTCAAATTTACTAAGGAGGGTGGTAGGGAGAGGTTTTGACATTAATTCCAAAGGCTCTGCTTTGTCTTCAGTCCCTGTTTCTCATTTAATCAGAACCACAGTAGGACAAGCAGTAGCTGAATGAATAAATTTGTCCTCAGGCACCAAAAGCAGGACAGAGTGTGAAAAAAAAATAGTCCGAAGCAACTTCAAAAACAGGGAGCCTTTATCTCTTTGCCTCTTCACAAGCACTTCCACATATAGATTTGCAATAATAAGTAAATGGCATTCATAATCATAACCTGCCTGCTCTGTAGCTTGCTAATATTGCAACAGAGACAGTGATCCTTGCCCTGACTTGTTTCAATATTATTAGTTTTCTGACAAATGCATCTCAACAAATGAAGGACAGTCAATGTTCTAGTAGTAATTGAATGGGCAGTCCAATAACGAACATACAGAATATTAAAAGTAGTCTCTGCTAACACCACTTTTGATTTATATTCCTTTGATCAAAACAAACTTCCAAATTACTTTTCAGTATAAGTCTCCCAGCTAATTTCTATCCAAATAAAATTAGTCCAGTCCAATACCTTCTGTCCATCACACTGTTACAATGAAAACTGCTTAGTTTTTTTTCCTGTTAAATTTAATTTGGCAAGGAACTGGCTTCTCTTGATATGTCAGATTATAATTCCTGTCATTCTAAAAGTTGTAAAGTGATACATCTGGACACCGTCAGGTTTTATCAAATCTCAAAGAGCAGATGATAATTCACAAAATGCCTGTTGTCATGGTTGCTATGGGCAGTCATAAAATACCCACTTAGCAGAAGTCAAACAACTGATGTCATGATCAACCCACCTTTCCTTTAAATTGTTTTTTGCAAGGAGTCAAACTTCAAAATAGTAGCTATCATTTTCTAAAATTGCTTATGTGTCCGTGATAAGACGGACAATCGGGATCATTCTTCTCATTGGGCAACACTTAACTGCCAGAGGGATCTTGGAGTCCTAATGGTCAACCACTTAAATATGAGCCAGCAGTCTGCTAGGACTGCCAAAAAAGCCAATGCAGTCCTAGGCTGCATTAACAGAGGGATCATGTGAGATGTTAATATCACTTTATAATACTTCGGTAAGACCACACTTGAAATATGGCATCCAGTTTTGGTCGCCATGACATAAAAAAATATTTTGAGACCCTAGAAAGAGTACAGAGAAGAGCAACAAATATGATTAGGGGACATATAAAAATGCTTGCTGGAAGTGGGTATGTTTAGTTTAATGAAAAGGACTAGGGGTGACATAATAGCAGAGTTCCAATATCTAAGAGGCTGCCACAAAGAAGAGAGGGTAAACATATTCTCCAGAGCACCTGAAAGTGCTTTGAAAAGAAGCAATGGATGGAAATTAATCAAGGAGAGAACCAACCTAGAACTAAAGAGAAATTTCCTTACAAATAGAACAATTAATCAGTGGAATGACCTGTATCCAGAGTGGCCTATCACTGGAGGTTTTTAAGAAGAGATTGGACAACCATTTGTTTGAAATAGTATAGGGTTACCTGCCTGAGCAGGGGGTTGGATTAGAAGACCTCCAAAGTTCATTCCAACTCTGTTATTATGTTATTCTTGTAAATAAAATACAAATATAATAATATAAAATTTTGTTATCTATTTTCAGTTTTAAAATAATGTTAAAATATTACATTAAATCAGAACCTGGGGAACTGTCCACATTGGGACCCCTAAACTCTGCATTTCTTTTTACTCTCACCTACTTCCATTGCAGAATAATTTCAGTTCCTTTTATAACTAGCAGAGAAGTACCTATTTGTAGAGGTTCTGTGGTACTATTTCTAGGAAAACCCCATGAAGACCCTGAGTTAACTACATTTTGCATTTGCAGATTCTGATTGTCAGAAGCTGGCAGTGATGGTCACAAATGAGGATCACATGACCTCACAAATACTGTGACAGTCATAATTGTGAGCCAGTTGCCTTGCACCCAAATTAACTACATGGATGCTGTGGTAGTTGCAAATTATAAGGATCCATAGTTGGTCATACCTGATTTTATCTTTAGGATTTTCTGTGTTACCCTTATTGTACTGCTGTGAATTTGCTCAAAGAAAGTGAACAGGTGGACACAAAAAGTTTCATATGTTCATTTTTCTAAAAACAATGTTTTAAAGAAAAAGTTACTGCTAGCAATTATTCATTGAAAGGGGAAAAATAATTTTGGGAAGTTTGAAGCACTTGCAGTTTGGGCTTGTTTGTCAAGCGAATGTTCTCAATGTACATTGTGACTTTTTGTGGGGAGCTTTTGATTATGTATCTGAGAAAAATGATTTATATAGATTTAAATTCTAAGTAACAGGAGATCTGTGGTTATAGGACAGCCAGTTTTGTGTATTTGGTTTTAGGAAAAAAATCTTGCTGAAATAGGCAGTACCTATAGCATTAAAAACACAATAGGAAATAAGTTAAGGATATTTGGCATTCTCTTGGTTATTTAATTTATTTAATGTGTAAGGAATTTTTTAAAGAAATACTTGTGATGATGTTACAGTTATGTTAGTTAGGAAATTACTATATGGGTTCTCTTGCATTAAGGCAAAATCAAGGGATTGACAATGTGAATGATTTAAGCAAATATTTATATTATGTAATAGATCTGCAAATTAATGTAATGAAGTCTAACAGTTGAAGGAAATGGAGTTGAAATTATTCAATTTCTACAGCTGTCCATCTTAATCAATGACTGGGCAGCTTACAATTCCAAAAATATTAAAACAATACAAACAATAAAAGACATCAAATATAAATTTACACAACAGCCAAGATAGTGAATGATAAGAAGTGGAGAAAATTAGTGCAAGTTGATTAATGCGTGCTTCTTGATAGAATGTTACTAACACTAGGGAAATGGGAGAAGAAAATTTAAAATGTGACAATGTTGGTAGAAGGGTAATAGGTTGATATACTATCTGTTCCAAAGAATGAATGTTTTCCGAAGGAAATAAAAATATCTGCATGATGATACTTTAGTCCACTTTGTTACAGGAAAGTGATATTTGGGTACATCAGAAGAAACATAAAAGTCAAGCACAGTGGAAATGGAACATTTGCATTATGTGTATGGTAAAACCAGAAAAAATAGGATAGATTCTTAATGAGGTGGATTGAATTAGGTTTTTAAACTTCTTCAAAAATTGTTTTCTTTAATGATGAATTTATTTCATTCCAAGATGGCACATGATGAGGTGACTTCATGAAGCAGTCAGTGAGATGGAGGCAGCCTCAGGAAAGATTTCTAAATATACACTCCCGAGATACAGTGCAAGACCTTGGGGTTGATATCCCTCATAGATATTTCTTTACCTTCTGAATATTTAACAGCAAATATTGCAACTAGGAGAAAAAAACCAAGGCTGCAGGGATAAAAGACAGCTTAAACCTACATGCAACCAATGAGCTTCTTCAAAAGAAACAGACACCTGACATTTGCAAATCAGCTTTTAGAAGTGAAATGACAGGTCCAATGGCGTATGAGAATGCCCTTAGGAGACAGGAGGAAGAGCCGCAGATCAGGCAACGGATAAGAGGCAGCTGAGCCTCCAGAAAAGAACAAGGGCATGGCAAACTGTGAACCTTCCTGGTTCCCTGGAAAGTAAAGGCAATGGGGGGCAGGGGAAACATGTACTTTCAGTCTTACAAGTTTTTATAAATGTGGCTTGACAATAAAGATAGAGCTAGGTGTGCTTCTTATCTGGTCTACCTCGCAAGGCTAACACAAAATTATGCAATAGTTATCTTATTTAGTATCATTAAGCAGGGTTTTCTCTACACATAAGAGAAATTTATGTGTTTATTATCCCTTTCACAGAATCATTTTGCTCACTGTAACTATAGTAACTGAGTTCATATGAGAATGGGGTGGGGGATTGTTGTTTGTTTTGCAAATTGGTTTTCCCATTGCACACCAATATAGGATGAGGGAAAGAAAAAAAGCATTGGCCAAATAATTACAGTAACTCAAAACCTTTTAGACAGATAGTGTCACATGCTTTATAAATTCCTGATTGAGTATGGAATTAGGCTGTTGGGCAGAAAGCCAGCAGATGGACTCATCATTGATGATATCATTTTGGAGAAGCATTAAATGGAACTTAAAATAAAGGTGAAATAGCTTTATGGATTTTCCACTCAAAGTATTTATGAACATTTGTTGCTGATATATAACGTAGCATTAAAAGAAAGATTTAGTATAGTGGGGTTGTAATAAAAATTTCTTCTGTAAATAATAAAAGAATAATGTATTTCCGTTTAGAATAAGGATAAAATACACAGGTTTGTTGCTACTTGCTTTCTATATTTTACTGAGAACATAGAATTGTGAACTACAAAATCAATTGCTTAGTTTAAAGCAGTACTTTAAAGCAAACCATAGGGTTACTTTCCCCCTTGTTCGAAATATAGTGAGAAATGTTTCCAATAGCAAAAGAAATAAGAGATATTGATTTATTAACAATCTGACAGGGTTTGCTTTGTGCTCAGTAAAGATGGAAGAGCGATAATGAAATGTTTTCTTGTTTTCTTTTGTAGTTTATAGATATATAGCAGAAAAATAAAATCTATATTGAATATCTTATGGCCTGCATAGCTGTTAAAGAATCCCGCTGCCATGCAGCTTTACCTCTCCTTCTCTCTGCCCATCCATTTTGGTCCTGCAGGGCAAATGTGTTCCAAGTCCCATCTGTTAAAAGAGAGTCATGTTGCAGGAGCCAAGAAGCCTTCCTATTTTGTGGCAATTCCTGGAATTATCCCCCTTCCCAGGAAATGGTATGGTTCATATCTGTTCATCATTCAGGAATGTGTTGGTTATTAACCCAGGCCATGAGGACAGGGTGATTATGGGGCCAGTGCAGTGCTTTGCACTGCTCTGCTCGGTTTTATTTTAGTGGTCTAAAATGACATGACAAGACAAGATAATATAATAAAAATAATGCTGACCTTCTTAAGATACTTAAATAAAGTTTCTCTGATGTGGGTGCTGATTATTCCTGCAGAGTGGTCAATAGTATTAAGTTTCTGGGGGTGCAGATGACTAACAATCTGAACTGGTCCTTCCACATGTCATCCTTAGTGAAGCATGGAAATCGAGGAGAGCACATCTTTCTCCTTCTGTCTGGCTATTTTTTACAGAGGCACGATTGAGAATGTTTTAACTAACTACAATAATGTTTAGTTTGATGTGCCTCAGATAGAGAGTCCATTCAGAGAGTGGTAAGGACAGCCGAGAAGATTATAGGAAGCTCGCTTCCTGTCATTCAGGATACTGCTTATAAGCGCTATGTGCTTAGAGCTCAAATCATTGTTAGAGATCCCACACACCCACTTCATGGTCTGTTTCTGTTGATCCCCTCTGGGAGGAGGTTTTGAGGTATTTCTAGCAGAACTTCCAGATTCTGTAACAGCTTTGTTCCCCATGTCATCCATCTGGTAAACTCGCAAGATTTTTATTTCTCGCCATGTACATACATCCAAACTAGACTGTATTGTTTCTCTGTGTCATATAATATATGTGGGTACATGCATAACTTTGTATTTATTTATTTATTCATTCATTCATTCATTCATTCATTCGATTATTCTGTCATGTTTATGTTTATATTAGAGGTGGAGACCCTTTGAGAGCTGTATCCAATGTAGTTTCATTTTAATGTATGCCGATTGGTGTACACTCAAAGTTACAATATAATTATTATAAAGTTATTCTAAGAGTCAGTTTCAGAAAGTTTAATTTATATATTTGCAGTTCAACCACTTAGGGTGAGGTTGATGGAATTCATCTTGCTACACATGTTTATGAATAAAAGCATTTAATATGCATATAATCTTCATTCTTCAATCAGAATCCAATCCAATCCTGGATGCCATTCAGGGTAACTATAACTTTGGATATGTGTGCATGTGTGCGCACACACACACACACACACACACACATGCTTGATCCAACAACTTTCTATTTTCCTTTGATTCCTTCACTTACACATTTCTTTTTTAGACACTTTATTCTGATATCAATCCAAGTATAATCTTCATTTGTTTTTATTCTGCTACTTTTTGAATTTATTAATTCTTTTCTAGAGCTGGTTCCTCTCTTACTCTTCAGAAAATTCTTGAGGTGTTACTATAACTTCAGTTTTACATTTTATCAGCTGAAGTAAAAATTCCTGAAGGCTCTATCTATCATGAAGATTCTTAGATAGCATTTGATTGTGAATGCAAAAACAATTGGAATTGTAACAATTACTTTGCCTTTTTAAGCACAATATGTTTTATTTCTGGGTATTCATGAATTATTTCTTTTAAGCTTGTGACATTCATGGTAGCTTCTATTCCTTTACTGGGAAATAAGCTCTACTTGGATTTAGTAGCTATTATAATTGAATGGACGTAACCAGGTTAAAAGTGTAATTTTGAGACTGGAATTTCGATGTTATGCTATTAACACATGCTATTTGTGTTAATTATACAGAGGGAGCAATTAAACAGTAAACATTGCATTTTAGAAAATCAGAGTTTGAAATTACTCGAACTAAATAAATACAATAGTCTTTAGTAATTAAATTATCAGGTCTTACAAAGTTCTGTGCTAAGTCCTATTATCTTGAAATTGCATAGAACTCTGCCAACTGATATAAGATTTGGATAAATACTGTTTGGAGGGATTGAGGTTCTCCAGATAATACTAACTTAGGCAAAAAAAACCAAAAGTACACATATAGATTGGGTGAAAGCAGGC
>JANHFT010006209.1:0-11113 GCA_032467955.1 Pseudoxenodon macrops | reverse complement strand
TTTTTTCGCCTTCAGGAGGCTTCCCTGAAGCCTCCAAAGGGTGAAAAACAGCTCAACGGGCAAATCGAAAGTCCTGTTGGGCCATTTTTTACCCTCTGGAGGGCGGAAAACGGCCCAATTGGGGGGGGCACATGCACAGTGCGCGTGTGTGTTGTGTGCTGGCATACGTGCACTGCCATTTTTAGCACACAAGAAGAAAAAGGTTAGCCATCATTGCTATAGGCCTTAAATGCTGAGACCATCACATTTAGTGGTTGGGCCATTAAGTTGTCCCTGTAGTTTAGCAAAAAAACAAACAAACCTAAGAGGGACTCTCAGATAGCCCTACTGCAAGCCACGACCAATCCTGGATTAAACCTCAATCCTCACATAATTATTGTCCCCTTCATCCATGCTTTTTCTGGGCATACTGCAACCTTGGCCATATGCAAAAAGCAAAGCAATTATTATCAGAGGGAGCTGCCAAATCACCATTCCGGTTTTTTTTATAGCTTGCTGGCAGCAAACAAAACACAGCAATGGTTTGAGAATGGTAGGTTTGAATCCCAAATTTCTCACCCAAGGAGACTTACCTTGTCCACGAACTTTTCAAGAGCTGCAGTATCCTAAGAGGTAGTCCACAACTTATGACCACAATTGACCTCTCTACATTCCTGTTGCTAAGTGAAACATTCGTTAAGTGAGTTTTGCAAATGTTACCACCTCAACTGTGACGTGAATCGCTGCAGATGTTTAGTTAGTAACACCGTCGTTAAAGTGAATCTGGATTCCTTGTGGATTCTCCTTGCCAGGAGGTTACCGAAAGGGATCCCATACAGCGACGGTCATAAAATGGCCAAAACTCACTTAACAACGCTTAGCAACAGAAATGTTGGCCTCGACTGTGGTCCTAAGCCGAGAACTTCCTGTACTTGATCTTTCTTCCATTCTGTCATTTAGATCTGAGCTGGAGGAAAATTGTTTTGGCCTCTACAATTATTGCTGGCTATAATTATTGCATTATCATCCGAAACAGCTCATTAACCAAAGGCCAGAGAGAGGTTACAATAGCAACAGAACAGCTGCACTCGTACGATAATCCTAGGGCATATATTAAGATTTTGTATTAAAAGATTATTATTTTTGCCGATATCCTTCCAGCATTAAAACCCTTTTGAAAGACTAGACAAAAAAGGAGGCTTAGAATCGTGAGCAATATAAGCCGTTAATAATGGGCAAGACACTAATATAAGCTACTACAATATTAGCAGGGACCAGAACTCAATTCTGTGTAGTGTAGATGAGGAGTCATGCGTTTTGCCTCTTCACAACCCACTTCAACTCATTACTGAATTATAAAGGAAATCTTGATTTAACTGACCAATTATGCGGCCGAGTGTCCCTTATTCCCAACTGCCAATTAAACTGAGTGATGTCATTGCTGAATGATGTCATCCTATAAGCCAGTTGAAAACATGACATAATTACGCCGATGACATAAATGGTTGTAGAAAGTTGGTTAGTTGCGTGCAAACTCTGTTGTACAACGGCCCAATCTTGGGGTGGTGGTGGTGGGTGTCAATCATAATTTTGTTTCTAGCTTTGCTTGATCCACTGAATAGTATACATTATTAAAAAAATCTCATTTCTGCAAATTTTAACTGGGTGAAACAGGGCATCATGGAAAATCTTTCAAACCTAAGTACCACAAACTTAGAAATTGGGTAAACTTAATAAAATTAATCCAAACTCCAGGACGTAAAATGATCGTAAAGCATATGTTTTAGTCTTTCAAAAGAGTTTAATGCTGGAAGTATATCAGCAAAAATAATAACCTTTCTTTTAATAAGAGTCTAATATATGGTTTAGGGCACTGATGGAGAACCTATGGCATGCGTGCCACAGGTGGCATGCGGAGCCATATTTGAGGGCATGCGAGGCGTTGCCCTATGTCAACTGCAGGGCAGCCGATTTTCAGCCTTCTGGAGGGGCACACCGTAAGTTCGGAGGCGTCAGTGAGGCCTGTGCTCATGCGCATGGGGGGAACGGACGCATGCACGCACGGGGGAGGGCATTGCGTTTTGGGTGTGGCACGTGCGTGCCCTTTTGGCACCCTAGTCGAAAAAGATTAGCTATCACTGATCTAGGCCAGGAGTGTCAAACTCAATTTCATCGAGGGCCTCATCAGGGTTCTGTTTGACCACGGAGGGCCACGTCCATGGTGGCGGCGGCCAAGTGTTAAGGCAGAACTTCTCTGAGACCCTCCCTCACTCTCATTATAATCTTCCTTCCTTTCCCTTCCCTCTTCTTTCTTCCCCTTTCCTTCTTTTTCCTTCCTTGCTCTCTTCCCTTCTTTTTGCCTTTCCTCTTTCTCCTTTCCTGTTCCTTCTTGCATGCTCAAATGCAAAAGGGGAAACATTTCTCCTTTTGTTTTGATAGCCCTCTGCCAGCGAAAATGGAGCCCGTTTTCGGCCACGACAGCTTCCTGCAGCCCTCTGCCAGTGAAAAGGAGCTCGTGGGAGGCCACACCGTGGGCCGGTCCTTTGCTGGTTCCGGGCCAGCCCTGCGGGCCAGATCTAACCACCCTGTGGCCCGGATCTGACATGCGGGCCTTGAGTTTGACACACCAGGTCTAGAATTATCCTAAAGCGTTTTATGACATAATAGAAAATAAGTGTTAAGACTGTGCTATATTATTGTTCAACATGAGCTACTTTCAAGGCAGATTCATCTCTATTTTGGGAAGGTCCAAACGGAAACATAGCCCGAGGGTAACTTTGAAAGGTTACGACACAACTTCACAAACAGAGAGGCTAAAAGGCATTCGACAGCATTAAAAAAAAAAAGAGGCATCTTTCATTTTGTGTTTTCCTCTGCAAGCGTTATTCTTCGCAGCTGTGTCATAAACACTCTGCATCGTTGAAATTTGCAACAGAGAAGAGATTCCAAAGCTATGTCATTTGGCTGATGGAATTCAAGAAAGCCGGTGTGGTATATTCAGCTCGGATACCGTAATAAGATTTGATTTTTTTTCCCCCCAAGCAAAAATGGGTTGAATGTCACCAGGTTTCTTCAAGCAATTTGCAGGCGGCTACGGTGTCTTGCAAAGGACAACCTTCTGACAGGCCGTAAAAATCCTTTTTCTTCTCCTGAACTACAACATCCAGGACTCCTAGCAAACACTTTGGGAGTGGGTGATGGGAGATATTGTCCAAATACACCCAGAATGGGCCAAATGTGTTGTTCTAAAGCAATGTTTCTCAATCGTGGCAGCTTTAAGATGAGCGGATTTCAACTCCCAGAATTCCCCAGTTGGCCAGTCCGCTCGTCTTAAAGCAGTCAAAGGTTGAGAAACACTGGTAGTCCTTGACGTACGACCACAATCGAGCCCCACATTTCTGTTGCTAAGCCGAGACATTGGTTCCGTGAGCTTTGCCCCATTTTATGACCTTTCTTGCCACAGTTGTTAAGTGAGCCACTGCAGGTTGTTAAGTGAATCTGGATTCCCCATTGACTTTACTTGTCAGTAGGTCGCAAAAAGTGATCAAACGACTTCGGGACACTGCATCCGTCATAAATACGAGTCAGTTGCCAAGCGCCTGAATTTTGATGACGTGACCATGGGCATTCTGCAATGGTTGTTAAGTGGGAAAAATGGTCACCAGTCACTTTTCTCCCAGTGGCGTTGCAACTTCGAACGGTCACTAAATGAACTGTTGTAAGTCGAGGACTACCTGTATTCCATAGACGTCCACACAGAACTTACAATCCTTCTGTAAGATCATTCTGCTTCCTGGTCATTTTCAACACTGATTTTTGCAACTACAGGTAGTCCTCGATTTACGGCCTCGAGCCCCAAAGTTACTGTTACTAAGGGAAACATCTGTTAAGCGAATTTTGTCCCACTTTACAACCTTCCGTGCCACAGTTGCTAAGTGAAACACTGCAGTTGTTAAGTTAGTAACACTTGTTGTTAAGTGAATCTGGCTTCCCCACTGACTTTGCTTATCGGAAGGTCGCGAAAGGTTATAATGTAGGGGATGTCCAACCTTGGCAACTCTTGTGGACTTCAACTCCCAGAATTCCCCTGGGCGTTGATGTCCCGTATATCAAGATTGAGACACACTGGAGTTCCTTGTCCCAGAGGTCAACATGGAGTGAGTGACACCCAACCACTATAAATAGGGACATTTCTAACCCTGCAGCTTTATTGATGGATTTTTCAATGACAGTCACACGCTTTGACATTTATAACATCCAATTTTAAAGGGCTGCACCACCGCCAACATTATCATCACACACACACACAAACACATACACACCAAAGCACTTCTGTCCGTTCGATGCCTTCCCGTCTTGCCACTGGCCATTCCTGGCTCAAACTGGATTCCCTCTGGAAATCAGATGTTGTCAAAAAGAGTGTCAGATGAGACAAGCCACGTTGCACCCTTACGGGGCCAAGAGGTTAAGTGCGGGTCCAATTTTCCACAAAGCGATACCTTCCTGTTGCACTGAATGGCACATTACTAAGACCAGACCTGGAATAGTGCATCCAGTTTTGGTCACCATATGAAGAAGAAAAAAAGATGTTAAGAGGAAAAAGAGAAGAGCAAGTAAGATTGTTAAGGGCCTGGAGGCTAAAACATACGATGAACGGTTGCAGGAACTGGGCCTGGCTAGTCTAGCGAAGAGAAGGACCAGGGGAGACATGATAGCAGGGTTCCAATATTTGAGGGGCTGCCACAGAGAGGAATGGGGTCAACCTATTTCCCAAAGCACCTGAAGGCCAGAGAAGGAATAATGGATGGAAACTAAACAAGGAGAGATTCAACCTAGAAATAAGGAGAAATTTTCTGACAGTGAGAGCAATCAACCAATGGAGCAGCTTGCTTTCAGAAGTTGTGGGAGCTTCATCATTGGAAGCTTTCAAGAAGAGACTGGACTGCCATCTGTCGGAAATGGGGTAGGAACTCTTGCTTGGGTGGGGGTGGATTGGACTAGATGACCTACAAGGTCCCTTCCAACTCTGTTAATCTGTACATGGAAAACTGTCCTCTAGAGATCACACTAACATTTTCAGGTCATTTGTGTAAAATGGAAGCTTGTAGCAAAAACCATCAATTGTATTGGCATCAGGGCAATTGGATTACAGTCTAGATGATTTAATGAAGTGATGAGCAGTAACGGTAGAGAATCACAGACTGTCAGGGTTCCAAGTAACACGTAAAGATGGCTTCCAGGGCTGAGACAGACATGACTATGGAAGAGCAGTGTGATGGTTAGCAAAACAAAATTTAAGCCTAGGTAAAGAGAATATTAATATAGTTTAAATTTAAACTGCTGCATTTTGACTTTCTTTAATACAAGAGAGGGGGGAAGGGAAAAACACCATCAGGCTTTCAAGATCTGGGTTCTATGGCATATATCTATCGAGTATTTCTTGTGGAGTCTGTTTCCTGACTTGGCCTAGCTCTAAGAGCTGACATTAATCTTGAAAAAATCTGTTTCTTGTGTTCCCCATTTTTCCTGGCCTTAAAATTTATTTTAGAATTATCACATTACTTTTTAAAGGTCATTTATATGATTCTCCACAATAATAAGAAGAGCCTGAGCAGATACACTGTCTTGTGTTTTTTGTTCCAGGAAATCAGTTTTCAACCTTTTTAAACCTATGATGTTATTCATCTAGCCATTGGAGATAAGATGGATTTGTTAATAGATAATATCTTGTACTATCTTCATCTAGTTCACCAAGAGCTGCAGTTTCTAAACAAGGAGATCCTGGCTACAATTATTCATGCACCAGTAATCTTTTTGTTATATTATTATCACATAGAGTTGCTCTTGAATGACTCTATTCAAATTCATTAGCAGGAATTCTGACTTGTGTTTCTTCTAAAACATACAAATATCTTAAAATATTTCATACGAAAGAGAAGGCCTTTTCTTTTTCTTTTCTTTTTTTTACTCACACTTGTTTTATTTTTTATGGTTTTATATATGTTTACAAGATTGATTAAATGTGTTGTTCAAGTCATTTTTAATTTAATGACTCCTTACACTTTGTAAAAACAGCATATTTAATACAAAGAGAAAGAAACAGAATGTTCTTTAAAACTAGGGTTTTTATTACTTACCTGAGAAAGAACTACACAAAACAAGAAGAGCATCATATACATGATTTTGTACATGACAATTTTTCCTTCAAAAGAAGAGAGGAGAAGGCCTTTGCTATGTGTTATCTGACTCTAGAATATCTAAGGAAATTCCATTGATGCCAGTAATATGAGTTTTTCACAATATTGCAGAATAATTTTGTTTGCCCAACAATTTTAAATTGAGTTTATTGTTGTTGTGTATATAAATGTACTATGGACATGTTGGTTATTACCTTATTATGTGTGAATAGGCTATATTATTTCAGCTATAATATACTTTTATTGTTCATCACCATATACATTAAGAATAAGGGTTGAGTCAAGGTAAAATAATAACTATAAATGAGTTGTGCCTCTGCAAAAATACATTAGAAGTAGATATTCCTACTATAATAACTCCATACATGGAAATTGCACTAAATTGTACAATTTCATTAAAAATGGTTGCTTAATATTTTAGACATTTTATTTCTGTTCCTTTCTATTAGTACTTTATTTGCTAGTTGTTAGATAGTCCTTTAATACAATGAAAACTACTTATCTAAATGATATATAAAATATTTCTATATGCCTTTTTTTTTAATGAAATACTGTAAGTTTTCATTTTCTATTTATATTCCTTAATACACTTTTACACACACACACCTGATGTGTCTGCTCTTAGCATAGCTCTTCATAATTGGCTCTTCACAAATCCTAGTCTGCATGCAGATATCCAAACAAAACTCAGTTTTCCAATAACGACTGGAGAGTAAGGTATTTGATAGGAACTGGTTTCATAGAAAGGGAAAGGGTGGCAAAAGGAAGATCCAAAACAATATTCAGAAGAACTCTAGGAATGACTAGGGTTGGATTGGAAGTGAGGACTCCTAGAAATTGAGATATTTTGTACTAGTTGCTGAACATGAAGGGTTATGTTCACTGGCATTAAAAAGGCAGCTATTGATCCTAAAATAGATTAGGCAGTGTTTACACTGCTGAAAGCCCATTAGTTTATGAACTGCTTGCAGTCCACAAAGCATTTGAGGGGGTAAACTGGGGAAAAGAAAACGTCCATGCAACCTTAAGTCTGCTCATGGCAGAAGGCCTTCAGTTGGGTGGAAATGGATGGAAGAAATAGGGTTTTACTTATCCAAGGATTGCCAGCTAGATTGAGGCCAGATGCAAATTCATCTGATGAACTAAAGAAGAAGGAAGACTTGCCCTTCAGGTAATCCTTCAGTTACAACCATAAATGTGGTTGTGCTGCTGAGCACCTGGAGTGCAGTGATATGATCATGGGGTGGGGAAGGAGGTCAAAAGTCAGATTTGGATCATAAATCCACTTTTTCAGATAGGCTGTAACTTTGAAACATTACTAAACAACCAGTCATAAATTGAGAACTACCTGTACTGGAATATCTGTAAGAGTTTCCTATAGAATTAGAAAGAATAGGAAGAATAGATAGAAATGGAATTTAAATAGGGCACTCATATATTAATTTATGTACAATAAATTTATACATTTATACAATACATGCTTGGAATTTAGAACTCAAAATCAAAGGTCAGGGAAAAAATGTCCTCTTAAGCTTGTAGAATCATAGAGTTCTAGTCCAACTGTCTGCCCAGTGCAGGGAACTTCATACCATTCTGGACAAATGGCTTTGCAGTCTTTTCTTAAAAACCTTCATTGAAAGAGTACCCTCAGTTTCAGGAGGAAAACTGTTCTGTTGATTAATAGCTCTCATAATCAGGAAATTCCTCCTCCTTAGTTCAACTTTGGATATCTCAGTGAAAAGGCTTATACCTGCTGTTTTTTTTCTTACCCGTAGGTACTAGGGAAAATACATCTGTTTCATATTCCTTGAAACATCCCTTCATTTATTGGGAAATGATTATAATGTGTCAACTATTCTTAAAACACTGCCTTATTAGGAAGGAAGGGAGAATCTGTTCAGATGGTGATAAAGTTGTTATAAACTGTAAATTGTTCTTACATAGTTAAACTGAAAATGAAATTACCTCCACTGTGCATTTTAACAATAATTTCAATTAAAAAGAAGATCCCACTCGTCATCTTCAGGCTGGAGTTTTAGGCTTCGTGCTTGTGCGAGCAAAGCATGATTGGAGCTGCCGTCTCTCTATAAATACTGGTGGGGAGTGCTGGCTTTGTTGCTGTGAGCAGGTTGGTTGATTGTGTTGTTACATCTTGATTGGTTGATGGGGTTGATGTTTGTCGGCTGTTTCGTGACATCCTGTGTGGGTGTGGTCCTAGCTGTGTGATCATTAGTCTTTTGTGTTGTAATGATCTGGGTAATGGGCTGTGTGGTAACATCCTGAGTTCTGGTATTTTGGCATCCTGAGTTCTGTGTTGCAACATCCTGGGTAGCTGGCTATTTTATGGCTTTAAATAATAATATAATTGAATAATATATATGCTAAATAAAATAAAATAATTGAATATATATATATGCTATTAAAACTCTCATGTCTGTTTTATACTTTGTAACCTTCAATTTGATGAAATCATGCACCATAGAGCAACTATTTTTGAATCAATGTACCTAAAATGGGCTAACTTAAAGAATGTGTCCAAGATCCAGGACACATGACTACTGTGGGACTAAAATTTGGCAAAGTTGTAGTTATAGCTATTTCAGTGCCATCAGAACTTCTAATAAACTTCCCAGAAACCCGTAGGTTTTGTGGTGCAGGGTAAGATGAATGGGCATATCCCCAGCCTCTTTCTCGTCTTTCTCAGGCTACAGCAACCAATTGGTGGCAAGATCCAGGCGGTGAGTAACCATTGGTTGCTTTGGAATTTGAAATCTCTTAATGGTGGTGGCTGATGAAGAAAGAAGGAGGAGTAACTCAGATGCCTGCTTGCAAGATAGGGCTGGCTGGGAGATGCCAGCAGGCAACTGTCCCTCACTGGAGGGAGAGGGCCTTTGGGACATACCAAAATGGAGAGTATCAGGGAAGTTTTCCTCATGCTCTGCATTTCCCTTTGTTCTCTCTAGCCACAACACAGTGGCAGAAATTTCCAAGAGTCACTTGAGGAAGTGGAGGGAGAAGGAGAAAGAAGTGGAGTCTCCAACAGTACTCCCCTGTAGATCATGAGGGAAGGGGAAATGGCACAAGCCCGTATTGTATGTGTAAAATGGAAGACAATGGAGTGATTGGATACCTGCTTGGGGGGGGGGGTTGGATCAAATTTTGATCTGCACTATTTCTTTCAAAAATAAAGCCACAATGAATTTGAATGTACGTTATTAATAGCAGTAGGAGTAATTTTAGGCAAAAGGGGGCTTGGCAAAGGAAATGTACTTTGTTTATACATTTTTTTTAAAACAGATTGTATGCATGCGCTTACACACACGCATGGGTACACATGTGTATCAAAACTAAAACTCCTTCATTAGTGAATGAATTCCCAATCCCAAACCAAATTAGGCATATTTTGACAGATTTAGGGAATGTCCAGATCAAAGCAGAACATTTCTGAAGCATTCCAAGTCTAATTTTAACTCTTCATTAGTAGATTCAGAATTTGGAAGGACATCAAGATACAAATGCTGTCTGAATGGCTGGGGAAAGGGTATATTCCCCTTTTCCCAGCCATTCCCCACCTTGTATTCTTCAGAGTAAGGCAAACATAAAGGTGAAAGCTATACTTTCATGATATTTAAAATATATACATTTAAAACATTGCAAAGGGCTGCAAAGATAACAGCAAATTTAAGATGAGAAAAATTAAAGAAATTCAAAGGCTTATGTCCTTTTTTTCCTTCCTAGTACTGTAAAATGGAAGTGAGTTTTTATGTTATATAAGACTGCAAAAATAGTCATTGTTCTGGTTCTGAAATTTTTAGGATTGTGGTATGTATGTTCTGGAAGGGAGTTATGACAACTGTAAAATATGTGATGTGTGATTTGCATACCATTCCTCTGCTAACAGTTTATAACAGCTATGCCTTGTGTTCTGTTTTGTGGTTTCAGGAGCAGAAGGCACAGTGTTCCCCAAATCTATAGAAACTCCTAATGTCAGGGCAGACCCCTTCAAGGAACTAAGGTAAACTCTGACATTTAGTTCTAATGTAAACGCAAAGGTACCTTGCTTGAATTGTGCGTTCTGGCTGGTGATATTTCAAATCCTGAAGTAATTAAGGAACATGCAGTTGCATAGATGTCACTGAATAGCAGAAAACAGTTATACTTTAAGTAAATCTGAAATTTTTAAAAGAGCATTGGCTCATGGAATTAAAACTCTTATATTGGAGGTATTTTTAGGGGGGGAGCTAAAAAGGTCTCTTTGATCAGTAATGATTGAGTGTGGCCTCCAGGTATCACAGAATGTCAGCAAAGAGAAAAGTGGTACAGTGGTCAAATTACTTTCTATACAGATAAAACAACTTGGAACCTGTATTCATCCGTGACAGCTGTCACTAACCTGATTTATGTGTTACTGGAAAAACAGATCCTGTATAAAAGAAGAATAGGCAGGACACAATCCACAAACCATTGCATTTCTTTTAATCCAATTTTGCCTGCTTCCAAACTCTCAATGCAGCAGCTATTATGACAGCATGATTTTTTTGGGTTTTCCCACTTTTCAAGGTACATAATGAAGTGGCTCTCAGCTATGATAAGGATTCCTGCTGAAGGCCCTGGCAATCATCTATCCAGCACTTTGTATAGGCAACAGTGCTTTCAAATACAGAAGCTAAATTTATTCCCAGCAGCTGAAGCAGCTGAGTTCCAACTATAGTAAATGACTGATCTGAATTAATTCATGCCAGTCATTTGTTTCATCTCCCTTCCCCAAGCACAGTTTTTTTTTTAAAAAAAGGATGAATGTCTCTGAATGAAATAGCTGATTAGAAGGTCATAAAAAGCAAGCATTGTTGATATAGGCCCAATATACCCTGTTTCCCTGAAAATAAGACCTCCCTGGATAATAAGCCCAATCAGGCTTTTGAGTGCATGCGCTAAAA
>JANHFT010006208.1:60993-79446 GCA_032467955.1 Pseudoxenodon macrops | reverse complement strand
GCAGGCGGGGGAACCTGGAAAAAGGTGCCGGAACGCGGTTCCGCCGCGTTCCGGCTGAAAAAAAGCCCTGCCCCTAACTATGATAAGTTCCAGGTTTCCAACCAGCAAGGCCAAACCTCAAGAATTGTAGGAGTTGTAGTCCCAATACAGATTGTCGGGAAGTAGGCTTAAAGCTATATGAAAATTATTTTATACAATACAGTGAAGGCTATCTTATTCTGTCTGAATTTATCTCCACCAGATAATAAGCAATGGTGAAAATAAAAAAGATGTATTTGTTGCTCTGTGATACACACTTCTACCTGTCTCTTCCCAATGAAGATAACATTGTTATAAATAAAAGTGCAAATTATTTTTAGCACACAGATTTTGCTAAGCACTCACGTTTCTCTCCAGTGTGTAAATGCTGGCAGTTCTGATTGCCCTAGTTTAACAGCCCTCTGCAGAAATATTCATTGGTGACATCAAGCTGATTTATCCCAAACAGGACTCAGGGAGAAATGTGGTATTTATTCTCTCTTCCTGTCTCCAAATTAGCATTCTGAGTTTGCTGTCCAATGCAATTTTCACCAGTATCCAGGAAAACAGCAACTTATTTTCTAAATTAAAAAAAAAATCATAGGAGATTAAAACAATAAAATTTAACAGAAATGGAGATAGGGCAATCCAGCAAAACAGAGTTAAGAATAATAGAAATATATAATATAGGACTGTACATTCAAAATATTATGATCCTTTCCCCATATATAACTTAAAACTTTGTCATAGCATGGCTCAGCCATTGTTGAAGTGATATAAGATCTATCCTTATTGTTATTTTGACATAAGAATTCCATAACTCTAAAACAGGGGTGTCAAATTCACATCGTCACGACTGCATATCACGAGTTTCCCCTCCCCTTCTCTAAACCGGGTGTAGGTGTGGCCAGCGCATGACGCATCTGGCACTGCTCTAAAAGATGCCATGAAGAGAACATGGTACTCTGAAAACTCAGCCCAACAATATTAATATTAATACAAAAACAATGGGGTCTATTCAATTGTAATCAGCAGTATTTTCAATTTTACCACAGTATATTAAGCTATGTATGAGTATTAGAGGCCTTCAAACTGAGGAACGGTTGTTGCCAGATGCTTAGTTTTAAAATAAAGTTTATCTAATTTGCATCCAGCTGTGATTTAGAAGCAATGACATGGAAACAGACTTGTACCACACTGCATAAAAATGCAGATGTTTTGCCAACAGTCTAGCACCTATTATTTCTCTCCCAATCTAAATAACCATTGCTTTATATTTCACTATTCTAGAATGAGGATGTCTTTCAAAGCTACCATATTCAGACTGTAAAAATTAGCCAACTATTAGATAGCAACAAAGCATTACGGCTTTAGATGCAACCTAATATTATCGGCCTATTTTCAACCAATTTTGTAATAACGGTTAAGGTGCTGACTACAAACTAGGAGACCCTGAAAGCTAGTTGAGTGATTTGGGGGTAGGCTCATTTTTTCTCAGCGGTATTGTTATTGTGGGGAAAATAGAAGACAAAAGCATGCGTGCCACTTGATTTCTACCAAATAAATGTGGGAAAGAAATTCTGTGAGACATTTGAAAAAAATAAACTGATGAGAGATTGTACAAGATTACACTGATATCTATACTAGATATAATCTGCTTGGTACTTAAAAGTCTAAAGATTTTTTCCAATCTTGCGGAATTAAAAGCTGTAACAAAATGGGTAGGCTCTCTTGCTGTACTTTATCATCTTGTGCTGTTAATCATAGTTTCTCTTCTGCACACGAAAAAAGAATGGTTTGAAGAAGAAAGAGTTTCTTTATTTGCAGTTTTAACATTACCTGAATCAGGTGGTAGAGGTAGAGGTATACCTGTGATCTATGAGCCCTCCAAACCCACCAGGATTATCAGATACACTTTTTAAAAAGAGCAGTTCTAGTTTCTCTTTCTCGGAAGACATTATGAGTGGCATAATAGCAATTGTGAGTTAATAGTAGCCATGCAGTACAAGTGATGCTTGAATTCATCAGGCTGATCATGGCAGAAGCTAGCTTAAAGAGAGCTGATAGAAAGAAATTCAACAGCAGCAAATTTCATCATCATTCCTGGGCACAATATGACTTCAATTTAAAAAAAATCAACATCATTTTAATGTGGTTCCTTAATCACAGAGCACCCCCAGGATTTACTTAAGGGGGTTAGTCAAGGAACTTCCAGAGCAGTTTAAAGTTCTTGATAGTGTTTATGGGGTAAGAAAGATGAATGTGTTGGCAGGGATGGAACTCTGGTAGTTTTTAAATAATGCAATCTGTAAATTGCAATAATTTTTTAAAAAAAGAAAAATTATAAAAACTATGACATTTGATCCGTTTTAAATTAATCTTAACAAATACAGCAAAACTTGTTTCTAGTGCACTATAATTTGAATAGATCTATTAGTCCCAGAAGGGTTCAAGGCATGCAGCCAGCTGAACTTGACGTGTGAGGGACTTTTTTGCATCATACACAGGCAATTCAAAACACCACAACTAAGATTTATGAACACATGTCCTAAAAATATGAGTCAATAAAACTATTTGCAGCTATTCTTAACTATCTATAATTAGTTTTCCTATTTACCCATGGCTATGAAACTGGCTAAAACTATTTCAAAATAGTACACTGTTGTGTATTTTTAAAATGAGATACCACAAATATTATTTCTCTATCATATGTACATTTAATTTCATTCAACCTATACAGGTAGCCCTCAACTTACAACAGTTCATTTAGTGACCATTCGAACTTACAGCAGCACTGAAAAAAGTAATTTATGTTCACTTTTCACACTAATGAACATTGCAGCATCCCCACAGTCACGTGATCAAAATTCGGATGCTTGGAAACTGACTCATATTTATGACTGTTGCAGTGTTCCGGGATCTTGTGATCTCCTTTGCTACCTTCTGACAAGCAAAGTCAATGGGAAATTCAGATTCATTTAACAACCATGTTACTAATTTAACAACTGTAGTGATTCACTTAACAGCTGTGGGAAGAAAGGTCATTAAATGGAAGAAAACTTAATAAATGTCTTAGCAACAAAAATTTTGGGCTCATTTGTGGTCATAAGTCAAGGACTACGGTAGCAGTATTTGCATATGTAAATAAATTTCACTTGAACTAAAACGTGAAAGGAAAGAAATGGCATGAAATGTATGGTGCTATGGCTCAATTATTTATGAAGAGTTTGCAATATTTTGAAATCAAACTATGATTTGATTCTGCAAATCAGCTCCTGGCAATTGCCTGGACAAGTTTTTGCAGATTACTTGGCAAGATTTTTGGAAGTAGTTTGTCTTTTTTTTTTCTTCCCTACGGCTAGTCTTACCAGATATTTGAATAGGTGAAGGAGCACATAGACAATTGGAAAAAAAGACACACTAACTATTTAACTCTCATATGACATCCATAACAAAAGTTATAGGGAAAACTACCAAACTACAAAGTATTTGGGCCTCAAGTATATGAAATTAATTTTTCCAGAATTAGAAAGGCTGGTTCTTCAATCACAATATTTTTCCAACAAATCTTTATTTTCAAGAACATATGCTGACAATCATATAGTTGATGCCAACACACTATACAAATTTCATCATAGAAATGTATGATAAGTCATGTGATCTATGAACTACAGTGAAATTTTATTTCAAGAGGCTGAATAGAAACCAAATATTGGAATTAAGAAATAAATTAAGTAACATAAATCTAGGCTGTTCATTCTCTTGAAGACAATGGAAAAGAAACAGACAAGTTACAAGGTCACAATGCATAAAATTTGACTACTGAAAACAATCCAATTTTAAAAAAAACTAAAGCACTAAGACACTCAAAATTGAACAATATTTTATTTTAAGACTATGTTTGGCAGACAGAAGACATCAGGATAAAAAGGAGGACATGTCCTCCTTCTCCCAGATGTCTGATAACTCTACCAAGAACTGAGAGTGAATGGCCCAAGGTCACCCAGATCGTTTTGTGTTAAAGCAGGATTGCAACTCAAAATCTTTTAGTTTCTAACCTGGTGTCTTAACTACTGCACCAATTGATTCTCCTCAAAAATTGACTGGTGATAAAGTAGGAGTGATTTATTGATCTGGGTTGTTTTTATAAACATCAGATACTGTAGAATAGGCTTTCATTGTTCATTATATAAAATAGTATAAAAGTATTAGCGAATTCTGAAAATAAGAAAGTACAGGCTAACGTAATGCAGGAATATCTGGTTTTTATAGAATATGGGGATAACCTTGAAGAAGTAACACAAGAAAAGTTATGAAATTAACAAGTTAGTTCTGAAATAGCTGTCTTGCAGACTCCTGGTGACAAGCAGCTATCAGGAGAATTGTGGGCAGTCTCATGTCCTCTCCTTGTCTGGAGAGAAATTATAAAGAGCTAGTCTACTTGCCAGCTCTTCATTCTGACAGCATTATCAGCTCCACTTTTTAGAGCCACCTAAAAGGTCTGCCACTTCTTTCCTGGAAGTCTCAGGGTCATAACAATTTTTGATTGAATTTACAGTGATTTGTCTATATAGTTGTTAAGAGTCAAAAATAACTTGAGGGCACATAATCAGTTTCTCTTATTAAATGAATCTGACCATTTTTGTTTCTCATTTCTCATGTGGCCATTCTTATTTTAATCTATCACATTGTCATGCTAGGTTGAGTTTTTTTAAACAAAAGCTTGCAGTATAACTTCTATTCATTTTTGTGCACGCTGCTACCCATCAAAAAGACCTTGACCTTGAACAATTGGCAACGTCAAATCTCAACCAACAAGATAGACCCTTATCTCTTTATGCAGTTCCAAAGGTTTGTGAGACTAAGTCTTACTAGGGATAGGGGTACCGTAATTTATTTTTATTTATTAAACTAATATATATAGTGGCACATCTTATAAACTAGCAACTGTTAGTTTTAGAAGGAAGTGGCAAATAAAAAAAATGTTGTGCACATTATCTATTCCACTGTTTCATTTTAGTTCTCCCAAAGCTTATTTGGGTCAGGATACAGATTTTCTGAATATAATATGAGAATAGGAAACATGGATGAGAACAATTAGAAGGCAGCTTTATTTTTTCCTTAATATAAATAAATCACTCAAGCAGTTTAAATCTAGATAGAAGAAACTTCGGTGGTAGTACTATAGAATGTGCATGAGACAGTATTCATAGTCTAAGAAGCACAATCCTTTGAAGTCTAATAAGTATGCGTTTTAAATGTAAACAATGATAATTTCCTGCTTTTTTAAATTAACTTCTACACACCTGAAAATTAAAATGTAAAACACAAAAGTAATTGGAAGCCCAATACAATAGGAATCATGCAGTTACTTATTTTGCACTCTGTGAATCTCTTCTTCACAAAATTTGGTATTATTTATAGTATCTTTTGAATAGTCAATTGAAATTGCAAGCCTCTTTTCTTTCACTTGAGCTGCTTTTGGTCCCAGCTGACCCAATGTAATAATCCTACAGTATTACAATTCAATTGACCTACACAAAGCTTTGCATTTGTACATCAGGACAGAAGAAAAACGGCCATCAGATAACATGTAACGCTATAATAATAGGAATTTCCTCCTGCCATTCAGCCTGCATGGAAGAACAGAAGCTCTGCTTTATCTGGTAAACATGACTCTCCTGTTCTTTGACTTTGGCATACAAAGCAATTAAGATTGCTTGCTGGGATATCCCGCCTTGCTAGCATCATTGCTCTAGCCTTGTGTGTGTGTGCTCTTTTGAGTCAGTGTTGACTTTTGATGACTGCCAGAACTAGTCCCTGCAATTTCTTTGGCAAACTTTCAGAAGTGCTTTGCCATTGCCTTCTTCTGTGACTGAAAGAAAGTGACTTGACCAAGGTAACACATCTGCTAGAACTCACATCTCCCAATTTGTATCCTCGTGCCTCAACCATTACACCAAACTGACTCGTGACATTAGTTCACAGCAAACATCCTTTCATTATAGATCCAGACTCGTCCTTTGTTTACAATCTTAGTCTTCAGCACTGGAAATAATAAACTTTATTACTTGTAGTGCAGTACAATTCCTCTCCTCCGAGTATTTAATTTTGTCTCTTACAAACCTCCTTCTCTCATAAGACCTGTGGTGGTGCAATGGTTAAAATGCAGTACTGCAGGCTAATTCTGCTGACTGCCAGCAGTTCAGCAGTTTGATTCTCACTGGCTCAAGGTTGATTCAGTCTTCCATTCTTCCAAGGTCAGTAAAATGAGGACCCAGATTGTTGAGAGCAATATGCTGTCCTCTGTAAACCTCTTAGAGAGGGCTCTAAAGCACTATGAAGCAGTATATAAATCTACGTACTATCACTATAATTTTAAAGAAGTAAATTTTAAAACGAATTTTAAAAGTTATTTATAGTTAGGAAACTTTTTTTTTAAAAGCACAAGCTATCCCAGCATTCTTTTGCTTTGTATTTCCTTATCACTACTGATATATCTACTGGTATATGTACTACACAGATTTATCTATTGATAAATTATCAATTTATTAAATGAAGGCAACATTGCTGAATTCCCAGAACCCCAGCCAACATGGCCAATGGCGAGTAGTTCTAGAAATGTTCAATCACTTCTCTAAGACTGCAGATTCCCATTCTGGAGCTTTGTTTTTTAATGCCTTTCAGTCAGTGTTATTTCTAGCCAGTGCCTAGAACTAGTATCAGGGTTCTTAATATAAGATTTCAGAGGCAACTTGCTTTTTCCTCGTTCCTAGAACTGGGAGAGAGTAGTTGGCCCAAGGTAACTCAGCTGGCTTTGTGTTTAAGGCAGGACTAAAACTCATTTCTCCTGGTTTCTAGCCTGGTGCCTGCTCTACGATACCAAATTGGCTCGCTGTTTGTAACTATCAATTCATAAATTACTGCAGTCCCTGGGACTCCCATTTTACCAAAAAAAAGGGAATAAGGTGTGTGATAAGTCCACTACATAAAGATTGCATTGTATTATTTGATGTTTATTTATTCTGAATGGAAACTAGAAATATAATATATAAACTACTGAAATATTCATCATTTAATTCCATACACATTTGTGTTTTGGTGAAGGATGTAACATATCCTTTATATTAGGATTTACTTTATATTTACCGTATATATTTGGAGTTACTTTAATAGCAATCCTGCATAGACAAGCTGTTAAAATGCAACAAACTTTAATAGCGCTTAATCAACAAGACAATTCTAAGATTTAAGCCTTTATTAGTACATGGACTCAGTTTTTGGCTAAAAACCACGGGGTTTTGTTGCTTTGAATCCAAGTACAGTATAAACTTCAAGAAAAGAGGGGGGCAAGCAAAGATTCATGTTTTTGCTCACAACTGCATCCTTTCTAAAATAAGCCTGTCAATACATATCCCTACAAAAGTTACAAGTGTACCAAATATTTAATCTTCCTGTTCGTAAATACTCTGTGGTCTTAAAAGAGACTTAAGCAGTCTGGTTTTATTTGATAGATGTATATCCCACATTTTCTTCAGGAGCCTAATGTGAGAAGTGTAGCAGTTGCTCGTTCATTTTTCCTCACAACCATCCAGTGAGGTAGGCTGGGCTGAGAGAGTGAGTTACTTGGCTTAAAGTCATCCAAAATAAGTAGCCATAGCTGAGCATGGACTTAAATTTGGGCCTCCCTAATCCTAGTCCAACACCTGAAGTGTTATATACCATGATGACTCAACCACCTCTGCTAGTTGTTGAAAAATAAATTTGGTTCACCAGAAATGACTGGGCAAGTTGCTTCTACAATTTTATGCACAAATATGGGAACACATGCCCAAGATACATACAGAGAGTTAGGTGTTTCTATGCAGTGGCATTTGCATATTTACCTGCAGAAGTGTTATTATACTCAGTACTGGTATCATATTCTCAAGCTCTCTTAAAGTCCAAGTCCCTCTGTGGAAGACACTACATCAAAATTAGTCTGTTATGTTTTCTAATGTTATTCTTTTTAAACAAGAGCCAACAACAATAGAAACTTGGTGACTGGTTTGAGGGACATGTATAGCAACAGATTCTTTTCAAAGAACACAAAACACAAGGGTTCCTATTCTTCACGTGCTAACACTTGTGTAGCCCTAAGGAAAACAAATTGTCATATTCTCTTTTATTGCACATTCGAGTGCAAACCAGCTGCAAATACATCTTTATTCACTCAACCAAGCCTGATTTATGGCTGCCTGGTTAACCCACCAGCTCAGGCACTCCAGATGCTGCACTGCCTCCACGGCTGCTGCTGCTGTTGCTGCTGCAAATGCAGAGATTCTCCATCTGGCTGTTTTGAAACCCTGACATTCCCAGCACATCTTACCTCTGCAGATGCTGTGCAGCACAACAGCAGACCATGGTCAGATGCAAAAGGAAAACAGAAGAAAAAAAACCAGTTTATAGCTTCCCCTCATCTTCCTGTGGCTTTTGTGACTGCAATAAAGAAAGAGTTCTCCACTTTTCAGTCAGGGATGGCAAGAGGAAGTCTGCAGGAGGTAAACAGAGGACGAGGTAAACAGAAGAGGAGGAGGAGGAGGAGGAGGAAATGATAATCAGCAGGAAAACATTTGTGTCTTGTGGAAAGTAAGTTCTGCTGCATGCCCTCGCTAAACCTGCATCATTTGGGCAACAACCTATGATAGCAGAGACTGTTTTTGTTATCTTGAATCCATATTTCATTACTATAGCTCAACTCTTGGTATTCTGTTAACATGTACATGGCTGAAGATTTGTAAACCACTTCATCATGTCCTTATTTGTACTTTATCCTTAAAGAACAGAGGGGGAGGGAATAACAAAAGAAGAATATTGTGAGGTATTGAATCCTTCCTTTTTCTGTGACACGATTGAAGCGGAGATCTTTCAAAATACATGCACGTTTTTTTAAGTCTTAAGATATTTTTTTTTAGAAACCAAAAAGATTCAGGGTGCTTACTTTTTATTCCATGCCACATCGTGCGCACAGTCCCAACTCCTCTTTCTGAATCTACACCTTGAATACAATTGGCTCTTCTGTGTTGCCATGGAACTGAAACCTTTGCAGCTCAGATGGTGATGCATTCCGTGGAGAACACTGTTCCTACACTTCCTATCACAGAGGTAACATCACTGCATAACATTAACTCCTTTAGTATCACACACTCTTGTCTGCACATTTTACACATGTTTCCCTCCTTTGTCTTCTGCCTCAGTAAGCAGCGTCTAAGCATGCTGTGCCTGTCTTATATCTCCAGAAATCAAATTAAGCACCCTGAGAGAAAAAAGCAGCAGACTATGTCACCTTGCAGCTACTGTGATGCCAAGTGCATTTTAATGGGGATCTTATGTTTTCCAAATTAAGGGTATATTTAGCATCAAGAAGAACACAATTCTCATTATCTCACCTATATCTGAAACTCCATAGTTAACCATGTTTATCACCCAATTAAGATAGTTATTACCGTGCCCTCCTCTGGGGACAGTGCATTCTTTAACGAGCCCCATTCCACTCAATGAGTAACTGAGATATGAAGATGAGGACACGGTTCTTTGGCAAAGATGGCTACCATGCTTGATAGGAGAATGGTAGAAAAAGCAGAATGAGCAGGTTGGGTCAAGAAATTAGTGACGTTTCCTTGTAAAATGAATCCGTTTCAGTCATTCTACATGCACCTCTCCCAAAGCTAGACTTCCTGAGTAAGTATTCTCCAGACATGTTGTACTAATAACGCCCATAATCACAATTTTCATAATTTTCATGAGCAGATGAGAACTGATGGCTTCAGATGCTGTTTTTCTGAGGAAAATACTTGAGCTATTATGTGAAATTCTATGTCATATAAGAAGGTAGATCCTTAGCAAGCTGTCCAAGAGAATGAAAGCACCTCAACATCCAAATCAAATGAAAAGCCAAGGTCAGGTAGGACCTTTTTTTTTTAATACAGTGGGATTATAAATCAAGACAAGTATCAGTTAAATCAGACCGTATAATTGGAGATAGTTCAAGAGTCGTCACTGTGAAAAAAAGAATTAATATCTCAGAATCAGAAATGGTAGAAGTAAACATGAAATGTGTAGCCACTGGTTTTTTGCTTCTCCTGTGTAAATTATAATTATATTCATTTCATACTTCAGGATGACTGAACAAGTGTATTTTATTATTACAAGTTATGAAAATACATTCCAATATTATCCACATTTTCAATCATGTCTTGCTCATTTTTTTCAGTCTAATTACCATAAAAAGGGAAAGCATGAAGACTGCTTCTAGTAAAAAAACTGGCTTCTCTTTCGTGTGGTTCCTGATGACCAATTCTCTTTCTAGAATTGCAGTTTCCTAAGCAGATGTGCTTTACATGGACCAGATAACTGTCATAAACTGCAGACCTAGCGTATCCCACGTCTGAAATAGGTTAGGCAGCAACCACTTTCAAGTTATATTGCGGAGAGGAGATATGAAGCCATCGTATCAAACATGCAATCTGCTACTTGATACGCTGAACAAGCTTGGTTCTTTTGCTTCCTATTTCCAATGAGAAATATAAAAATAAAAAAGGGGGTGGAGCACATTCTCAATCATTTGGTAATACCAGATTCTCATTATTCTCAGCAAATGGGGCTCTCAGCAAATGGGGAAACTTTCCTTTAGGCATGGCATAATTTGTAATTTAGTAAGAAACTCTCCTAAAGTGAAACTATTTCAGACACTTAATTTCAATAATAGAAACCAAGCATGATTTTGAAAGCAAAACTTGTGCAGGATAATATTGTTAGAAAAAGAGAACAAAAATTCTGAAAAGGGAGAGGAACAAAATTCAAGAGTGAACTTCATACAGCCCCTTAAATATGCAGCATACAAACTTTTTTTGTACTTTTATGTAACTTAAGACCTAAAATGAACCCTAACCAAAAGAAAAACTGCAGCAGGTATGATAGTTTTCATACCATCTGCTTAACAGCACAGATGGCTGAAAGCAAATATCTTCAAATTATACTCTTTGCATCTGGTTTCCTCTTAAATATAAATTTATGCTAAAGGCCTCTTTCTTGATATGCCATCATCTCGGCAGGCAACAGATAACAGCCAACTATTAGACCTTACAATCAAGACATATATTTAATCCCATATTAATTATCATCATTTCTAACACTACAAAAGAATAATCTTTACCATTAACAAAAGGAATCTGAAGTATAATTTATTCTTTCTCACCCGCGCTCTCTCCTGCTCTCTTTCTCTCTCTCTCTCTCTCCCTCCTCCCCATAGCTAATCTAAATAATTGGTCGCTTACATAATGAAAGTTATCTTGTTACAATTTTGGTCAGACAGAGATGGTAATCTGAACAAATGTAGAATAGTATTTAATCATAATCAAGGTAGTTGATAAATCGTAACCCTGGCCATGGAAATTTGATTTAATTTAAGCCCAGAGTCAGAACAGAGGGAGCACCAAAGACAATGTTTTAGCTATTCAGCAAGAAAAGCTAAAGAAGTGAAAAAACTGGGACCTTGGTTTTAATAAGTGGCAAAATATAGTTTGCACAACTGTTGCACAACTATTCAGAAATATTTGTTTGATTCTCTTTTTAGGTCCATTTTAATGACATGACTGCTTTTATTTAGCCAGAATTCATCAAATCACAGTGATTTAATTCATACATAATGCTAAGCTACCATGTATCAATTGATATATCCCATTAAGTCAAAGCAAACAAACTATATTGTGGCAATATGACATAGTGTGTGTATAATCAGGCCTTTACTCCACATTGTTATTATGAGAATGAAGGGGACAGAGACACATTGCAGCAGATAATATATTTTGGAATCACCTATATAACTGTGATTCCAAAATGTATGCATATCTGCTGATATTCGGATGGCTGGATAGGGATACACACAGTTCCGAAGTATTTTCCTGGAAGGTGCAATTACTTTTTTGCGAAGAAGCCCAAGCACTTTCAGTTTTTTTGTTTGTTTTTCAAAACAAACAAAATGTAGATCCTCTCAGGATTAATATGCACCTTCTTCAACATTTACAACTGTGGCTCTCAATCTGTGGTCTGGTGGGAGGAGCATGATGCCATCACAGGGGGTCCGTGAAGGCTCTAAGAAATGTTTTTATTTCAATCTTAAGTCTTGGGGGTCCGTGACCATTATCCATGGTCCCAAAAGGTATTTAAAGGGGGTTTGTGGTGAAGAAAAGATTGAGAATCATTGATTTACAATATTCTGATCCATCTATGAGTGTTGAACAGATTCAAAATGGTGAGAACTGTCTATGTTTAATATTTTATCTCTACAGGAGACTGCTACAATCACGGAACTTTTAGCCCTCCTGTTCAAAACCCTTACGTATGACCTCATTGGCAACAGATACATACCAACATTATTTCAGTTTTCTTAAGTAAGATCTAGCTTGTTTCTACTTGTTTCTGTGCTGTCCTTAGGCAACTTCATCTTCCATACTAAATTCTGTCTTAGGACCTTCTTGTTGTGGAGAATTTCACATATTCTCCTTTATATGAATTAATAAAGTATCTTATTTAGACTCTTCCATTAACACAGTGGGTTTACTAGAAAAGGGAAGAGAGGTCAGAAAGCATTACCGGTATAAAAGAGCACCTTTAAACACCTTGCTTTTTAAAATACTTTTCTTTCAAACATGGCTTGGTGTTTTTTTTACAAATATATATACACTTTATGCTTCTCCAAATCAATTTATAGGTCAAATAAATAAATAAACAAACAAACAACTGTTTCCCCAACTATTTGGAACAGGTGAATATATTAACTATTACTGATGTGGATTTTCTTTTGTCTTTGTTTTGTTGGAGGGAAGTGGAGAGTTTATTATTTATTTATCTGTAGGTGATGGGTTTTATATGTGATGTGTTTTCTGATTTTAATATCTGTAAGTCACCCAAAGTCACATGTGTGAGATGAGCAGCTATATAATTCAAATAAATAAATAAAAATATTTGGAGTTTGGGGGGGATGACATTATTTCTGTTTTTGCGTCATTATTGTTTCATTCCAAATATCTATTAAATACGATTAGAAAGGCATCATAGTCAGGGGCTTTAATGATATATAACCAGTTTCCTCAAACCATGGGGATTCTTAAGTTACATAAAAGTCCATTGTTCTTCTTCTTATTATTATTATTAAAATATGATTGCGTTTTCTCAGGTATAGAGGGAGTCCTGCTTAAACTTGTTCCCACTTTCCCTGAGTAGACCAGGAACAGACTTGCAAGCCCAAAGTAAGTTTTGAGAAGCTAAACCTACACACCTTGACATCTGTCCAGACCATCTGCCAATCATAGCAGCTGCATTATTATGTATTGACTACATTCATAAGAGGAGATTACACACATTCATTAATTCAGAGCCTTTAAAGTATCAAATTGTACATTTTTATATCTATTCATATATGTAAAAATCAAGGATGGGTTCTACTTACCTTTCCTACCAGTTCTGGTCGTGATGGAACTGCGCATTTTGAGCGTGTGCACACACTCCCCAGTCACATCCAGGTATTGCCTCGAAAATAACCCTCTGCACAACTTCCACCAGGAGGACCAATTTTCTCCCGGAGAACTGGCTCAGGGGTGTGGTCAGCCGGACCTTGCTGCTGGTTTGGCGAGCAAAGGCAAATCACCACTAGCGGTTCTATAGAACCGAACCGAATTGACAGCAACCCACCTCTGGCAAAAATGCAGGATGAAGAACCAAGCTGGTTGCTTAGAAGTGCTTTTTTCTGACATTCTCCAGTAACCGTTAAGCAAGTAAGTTGAAAAATGGTTCTACCGTCAGGAATACCATTCAAAACAAAACAATATGTATTTTTGTTGTCAGTTCTATAGATTCATCAGAATTATTGCCTTGATTTGAACAGGAAGTTTTGGACCACAAACATCAAAGAGGAAGGTCTAATTTGCTTGAGATAAAAGTTTACTTTTATTGGCCTAGCTTTGCTCCCTATTTTCTTTAGATAACTTTTTCCTGGTTAGCTTCAACTACCTATTCGATATGAATCTTTTATGTTATCACAATCTTTTCCTCCATTCATATCAGTCTAAGTCAGTTTTCACCTGTTATTTAAAGCTAGCTGTTGTTTGCCAAGGATGATAGAAGCAGTAATTCAATACTCTGAATGCAGTTTGGAACAACCTAATAATTTTATAATGTATTTCACAGTTTAGGAATAAAATACATTGCAGAAAGGTTAGTAGATGAAATGTAGAAACGAAAATGGTCATTTTCACTTCATAGTTCTGTGTTCAATAGGGTCTCTAACTGGAATTCTCCTCCATGTTAAGTAGGTTAATAAATATAAGTCAATACCTTATTTTTTTTACAATCCAAGGCAATTGTTAAAAGGGAGCCTGGCAACTACCTTACTGAATCTGTCAAAATTCTCTATATTCTTCCACACACTGGTAATTGCTTAGCCTCAATGACAATAATCTTATTAAGACACTGACTATAATATATATTTATTTTATAACGCTATAACTTATATCACAAACTATTATCGGTTCTCATCATCAACATCCTTTCTCAACTGAGCATGTGCGAAAAGGAAATGTTATGCCTATGACAATAGCCATTAGAAATATATAGATATGTGACCACTTTGATTTAGTTTCTGTTTCACTCGGTAAACAAAGCTAGTCAACCCAGTCATAAACTAAAAACCTGGGATATAGGTCAAAGAGAAAAACCATTCAGTATCTCAGTAGGAAACACTTCTCTGAACATGGTGGTCAATAGAAGTAAAACTACTATACCAAATGCACATTGTGTAAAAATAGAGATTACACACACACACAGCACACACACCAGCAATGGGACTACAAGTCATGTAAACCTTACACAGAGGGCATGAATTATGTAAACATCCATACTTCTCTCAGTACCTAAGGGAGGCTGGACCGTATACACCAGAGGTGGATTCCTACCGGTTCAGACTGGTTCTATAGAGTAGGTAGTAAGCTGCTTGTGACGTCAAGGACCTGTTCTGGTCCGTGGACAGCGCCATCTTTTTTTGGGGGGGGGAAAGTTTTTTGAATTTTTTCCGTTTTTTTTCCATCTGCGCATGAGCAGAAGCTGAATTTCCGGCACTGCGCATGCATCGGCACCTTGTTTTCAGTCTTTTTTTTAATTGGATTTTTTGTGCTGCGCTTGCATGCATGCACGTGCAAAGCGTGTGTGTGCCCACAAGGTGCGGCCACAGGGCCCGGGAGGCAGCGAATTGGCTGCGAGGTAAGTTAGAACCCACCCCTGGTATACACCATTCTAAGAAATAATTGATATGAGATAGATCTCTGCCTTGCTTGCATGCTCAGTATTCCTGGCCCAAGTAGAGAATTATTAATGAAAATGACTCAACATGCTAAGAAAAACAACAGAATCCAAAATACAACACTGTTTTTCTTGTCAACTTATCTTCAGCCTTACTTTGAAAAGCTAATTACATGCTTTGAAAAGCATGTAAACATATATGCTTGAGTCTGTAAATGGCAAGGGGGGGCGTATTATAACCTTTTTCTTTTTCTTTTTTAATAAGCTGTTCAGGATCAAGGATGGCCAAAAAATAAAAAATAAAGGAGGGGGAAGCAACAGCAGAGGAAACTGCAGGCAGCAAACATTTCCTGGAGATATAGATACCAGTGCAAAAGCCTGGTGTGAAAGCTCAGGTGATATAAGGTCACACACCCACACCCACTCAAAAGCAGAGGTCTCTGAAGGAGGAACAGCTATGGGCTAAAATATCTAGGGTGATCAACAAGAGGGAACAGCTTTAAATGGAACATGTCATCAAATGTAATTGTATGCATTGAGGTTCTGAAATTGCAATAGGAATAATTTCTTAAAGGACAAAAGTAGGTGTGAGACACAGAGAAGGAGGACGGAAGAAAAAGAAGAGCAAAAAGACAATCTGTCTGAAGCAGAAAATAATTATGTAAGTATTAACAAGAGGCAAAACCTACACCCAGATACCACTGGCTACACAAGAGGCAAACACAAGGTTGAAAAACCAAACGCAATTATTCACAACACAGGTTCCATTTGCGCTACTATTTTATCCACCAAATGCCTCTGCAAGTATCCATAAGCTAAATTCCTGTTTTTCAATATTTCATGTCCTGATTACCACTCTTGAATGGTGACATAAATGTTTTTACATAATAGAAAAATATTTGTATTCCCCATTTAATTGGAATAGATATATCCCAATTTCAGAATCTGCTAGTTATCATAATTTCAGAGACCATTCTATTTTTCTAGCTGACACAGAAATGCCCCTATTGTTTACAAAGATGATACTCAAAACAAAATGAATGGTTGTTGTCTAGGATATCTGTCAAGAAGCCAATAAGAAGAGAAATGAATCCAAACTTATTTTCCTTAGAAGAACATAAAATCATAACCAAGACCTAAATTTATTAAACCATCTGGAAACAGTGACCACAAAGCTATTACGTTCTATACAACTGCAGGTGGATAATTTCTGAAGACGTTTAACTCTGTCATGCTTGATTTCAAAGCAACAAATTTATGTATAACAGAGGACTGGTTAAAAAATGTTGGGGGAAATTGCAAATTGACTCCAGCAACTTTTTTACTCAACAGGGTCTTACCCAAATTCTCTTTGTAACAGAAGCATTCCATGCTGCAATAGTTGCCAATTTTATATTCTAAAATACAATCCCTTTAATCAAGTCCTGCCTTGCTAGTTAAATTTAAAGTGCAAGAACACTTGGGACTTTTCATGAATGGTTGAGTTTCAGTCAAGTCTCTTAGTACAGTGGCCCTCAACCTTCTGGGCACTAGGAACCAGTTCTATGGAAAGAGGACCAGAGGTGGCGTGGCTTTGTGTGCTGCCTGCATCCCGCCGATGGGGTTTTGCTTCTTTTGCGCAATCCAGTTTCTGTCATGCCGCAGTCTGCTGCTGCTCAACAAACCAGGGATTAGGGACCCCTGCCTTAGTGCCTGCATCCATATCTAGTAACACCTCTCCAAAAATGATAAAGCAATCTTATATTTGCAGTACACCCAGGCTGTAGATATATTGTTTCTAATGTGTGCAGTTGGAAAGAAGGAAAACAGACAGCACATCCTTATACATATATTAAAATAGTTAATAGACTGCTGGCTGAAGTCATCATAAAAGTAAAATAATGTATTGCTATACAAAATCTGCCAATGGAACACATGTTGCAATCATGTCTTTTGTTTACAAGTGATAGAATACCTTTATTGGACAGGTTGAAAAAGGAGTAGGGGGTAGGTTTCATGGGTTGTATTATATGATGGATTTTTAAAAAAACTGCCTAGAGTCACCTATGTATGAGTTGAGTGGCCATATAAACTTGTTCAATAAATAAACAAGCAAGCAAGCAAGGTTGACAATCATATCTTGAAGATGCTAATTTGTATTTGTACACTTAGGAAATTGAGCCAATTATAAAGGAAATTAAAAAATGGATGTGAATCAATAAAGGAGAATGTTGTTTGTAGCTCAAGGTTGAATTGAGGAGTCCTTGGTGCTCTCTGAGCATGATCGTTTTCTTGCAGACGTTTCATTACCCAAACTAGGTATCATCATCATCATCATCTATACATATACACACATACACAAATGGCATAACATTTTGGAACTGAAGATAAGCATGCAACATCCAGAGCTCAGGAGTTGTCATGGCATCAGATTGTTAGAGAACAAGTGGGTTTTGAGAGTGTCAACAGGCATAGAGATAGAGATGACCCTGTCAACACTGTACTTCGATTACAAAAAAAACAACGTAGTAATCATCAAAGGACTTCAAATAAACTCTGCAGTCACAGAACAAGAGACATTTTCTTTATGAATGGCTAACTAACAGGTTAGAAAGCAAAAAGTAAGAACGGTAAGAATAATTGGTCAATTTTCTCAATGAAGGGAAACAATAACTGCAGTCTCCTTCATGATCTTTCTGGAACCGTGCTTTTAAATATGTTCATAAATGCTCCTGTCATAAGAGAAAGCAGTACGTTGCACAAGCTGTGGATGATGTTAAACTATTAGTACAGGTACTCCTTGACTTCCAACCACAATTGAGCCCAAAATTTCTATTGCTAAGTGAGATACTTGTTAACTGGGTTTTGCCCCATTTATGTCCTTCCTTGCAGTTAAATCACTGCAGTTAAGTTAGTAACACAGTTGTTACCTGAATCTGCCTTTCCCATTGACCTTGCTTGTCAGAAGGTCGCAAAAGGTGATCACATGAATCACTTTTTTCAATGCTGTTATAACTTTGAATGGTCATTAAATAAACTGCTGTTAAGTATAGAATAGAATAGAATAGAATAGAATAGAATAGAATAGAATAGAATAGAATAGAATAGAATAGAATAGAATAG
>JANHFT010006208.1:44600-60893 GCA_032467955.1 Pseudoxenodon macrops | reverse complement strand
AGTGCAGGGGGCTCTGGCATTTAGATCATTAGAGATGAGTACTCCAAGGTCCTTAACTGAGTGAGGATCGTCAACAAAGTTGTGATCATCTAGTTTGTATTTTGTGTTCCGATTATTTTTGCCAATGTGTAAGACTCAGCATTTGTTGGTTAAAACAACTTGATAGCATATAATCAATGATCAATCAATCATAATATATCAATTTATAATATTTACTAACATTTACTTGGACTAGTTCAGGCAGTTGCCAAGAGTCAATAATGGCTTGAAGAGACAAAAATACAAACCCTATATTGGCAATTGTAGCAATTTAACACTGTTATCAAGTTAATGATCAAAATGTAAATAGCACAGCTTACAAATTCAAATATTGTTTTCCATGCGAAAGCAACGTTTTATTTAATATATCAGATACAGTATGTTCCCCAAGTAAGAATTATATAAAACAAGTTAAGCCTATTGAACAAAGTTTGAGAAACTGGAAACGTGAGAGAGGAAGTCTACCATTCTGGTTTTAACTGTTAATGCAAATTGTGAAAAGGAAACATCATACAAACAAATAGCCTAGTAAAAAGGCCAGAACAGAACAAAGGAACAAAAGAAAAGGTGTAGCACAAGAGTGTCATCCTATAATGAACTAGAGTTCTTTATAGTGCTGCCTCTGTACATTTCTGATATTTATGATTACTGGCAACCTCTAATGAACATAAAAGTTATCCATTATTTTTAAAATGGGTTAATTTTTACAACTATCTCTATCGAAACTTCAATGGCTCTTTTAGATATCATGCAAGACCTGAACCTATGGCTCTAGCTATGAACAACAGCTGAATCATTCTCATTCAAATAATAAGTGCCGATTATAATAAATGTCACAGTAGGTACAAAAAAGCAACATTTGAGATCTTTAGCACTGCTTTTGCACTGTTGCCTCCAGTGTAAAAATATTAACATGACACTTCTACATACATGGAAAACTAGAGAAAGAATCAGAAACAGTCAAGAACTTGGTTGAAAAAAAAGCATACTTCGGTTTCAGAGTTCGGAATTAATTGATCACAGAAATTGTTTTTATAATAACATAAAACCAGAGGAATGGGATTAAAATATCCAGGAGTTTTTAGGTATCTTCTGGGCTTTTAAAAAAAAAATGTATTCAATTTATCAGATGATTAGTGCATCCTTTTTTTTTTTAATTGATGAAAATCAGGCTATGTTTTGGTATTTTGTTATTATTTCAGTCATGTAATTTTTGTCAAGGAGGTGAGATGGCTTAGTTGGAAAGCTGACAGCGTCGCTCGACGTGTGAACTTCTGTAACTTGCCCCAGCTCTTGCCCACCTAGCAGTTCAAAAGCATGCAAATGCAAGTAGATAAATAGATACCAATTTGGTGGAAAGGCAACAGTGTTCCATCCACTGGCATATAGTCAGGCTGGCTAGATGACCACAGAATTATCTTTGGATACCACTGGCTCCCTTGCCTACGAAATGGAGATGAGCACCACCCCCTAGAGTCAGACACAGCTGGACAGAGGAAACTTTTACTTTTATCTTTTATTTTTTGTCCCCCCCAAAAAATGCATTTGTCTCTGGATTCAAATGCTCATCCTTTTAAACACTTTTAATTCTATTGAGAAACAGAATATAATAATAAAAATACAATATTTTCCAAAGAAATAGTGCTTATGTCATCTTTTTTATGACCTGTTTATAAATGGCAGATCCAGCATTGAGGGCTAGAACTTTCTGTGGTACAAGGTGGATGGGTTTTTTTGAGGACACATTAATTCCCACAGAGGCATATAAGAGACTTCCAAAATAAAGGAAGATATTTATTTTTGCCACATTATGCACGTACTCACAGGCTCATCATAAAAGAATGGCATTATATTAGGTTGTTTGCGCTTCTCTCTCTGGGCTGGGTTCAGTGGAAATTACCATTTTATGGCTGCTATGATAACCGTGAGTTTATCCCAGATCATCAGAGACTGGTGCCTAAAAAGGCCATGCGCTGAATCTGGGTGTAATCCACAGTGCAGTATAAATGTAACTTGGGGTAGGGAAACATAAGAAACAACCAATTGTAATAGATAAATCGTTTTCCAATAGCTATGGGATTAACTGGCACAAGAAGGATAAACCAATTTGAACAATCCATCAAAGTATCTTCTAAATCCAATAGATTTCCAGAGGGTGCTTGGTGCCACAAAAGTCAAGAGGAAAACTCTGTTGAGGCCCTAGTTGAGACAATATGGAAGTGACAATGTCCCTTATTGACTCCCCCTAATCAGTCCTGCGGGACTCCTTGATTTACCAAGGAACCTCAGGAGATGAAGCACCGGAAGAAAAACCTGGAGTAAGATGGATGAAAATCCGGAAGCAAATCTAACTGAGCAGGTATAGACATAACCATATAGCATTGTAATCTTACCTAAAGTACAGTGAAAACTAAGCCCAAAATGTATTTGCATTCTACACGAGGTAACAATTTTTCCATTTCTCATTATTAAACTATCTAATTAACTTTCCTGAAGAGGAAAAGTTCAAGTAGTCTTCATTTAATGAGCCGCGGTGGAGAAGGGGTTAGGGTGCAGTACTGCAGGCTACTTCTGCTGATCACTGGCTGCCAGCAGTTTGGCAGATCGAATCTCACCAGGCTCAAGGTTGACTCATCCTTCCACCCTTCTGAGATCAGTAAAATGAGGATGCAGATTGTTGGTGGCAATATATTGACTCTGTAATCCACTTAGAGGGGGCTGTAAAGCACTATGAAGCGGTATATAATTGCTTTTGCTATTGCTATTTAGCAACCACAATTGGGATGGGTAACTTGGTCATCAAATAGAATAGTCGCTAAATGAAACTACAACTGGGCTTATGATCTTGCTTCAGCTTTCCTTTTGCTTTACAGAATTGTAAAGGTCGTAAATATAATAAGGATGGGCATAAACTTACTTTTTCATCATCCTAATTTTGAAGAGTTAGTAAATGAGGCAGGAGCACAAGAAAGTATAACTGTATACACAACTGCAGTGAATTGTATAATCAACTTAATTAAATCAAACAACAAATTACAGATACATAATAGAAAAATACTTGGAATCTTTCCAAGATTCTATTTATCCAAAGTGTTATTACTAACATAATGCTTTATATTACAGGTAAATTTTATCTGGTAGTTTTTCAAACAATGACATTAAAAAAAAACTCCCAATGAGGAAAATAAAACTCAATATGGGGAGTTGTTCACTTACAACCACAATGGAGCCTGGAATTGTAGTCATAAGTCACTGCAGACATATGTCAAGGGCTCAAGGGACTATGTGACCAGATTCAATTTTACAACTTTTTTTATGATGGGCGCAAAATTATGCCACTGTAGCCATTGCTTGAATCACATGGTCATTAAGGGAAATATGTGATTGTTAAGTGAAACCAGCATATCCAATGAACACTTTTTACTGTTTTCTGCTGTTCATAATTCGTGGTCATATGACCATGGGACACGGCAACCAGTGGTATATGCAAGTCAGTTACCAAAATACGAAATATGCCAGTTACTGAAATATGATCACATGATCGCAGGGATGGAGTATATTCAATTGTAACTTCAACGATGGGTCATAAATAGCTCTTTTGAAATCCATCATAGCAACAGCAATAACACTTAATACTGCTTCACAGTGTTTTGCAATCCTCGGTTTACAGAGTTAGCATATTGCCCCCAACAATCTGGGTCCTCATTTTACCAACCTCGGAAGGATAAAAGGCTGAGTCAACCTTGAGTCTGGGGAGATTGAAATTGCAGAACTGCTGGCAGTCAACACTCAACAGAACTGGCCTGCAATACTGCATTCTAACCACTGCGCCAGCACAGCTCACTATGCCATCATAGCTTCAAAAAGTCATTATGTATTCATACAGGTATTCAATAACATTTGGGTTTTTAGACCGTATTGTAATGTCCTTGTAATGAAATGCTGGCTGATGCAGCTACCTGTATATCTCTCTAAATATTCTTCTCCCCAAACATTTCTTCAAGGTAAGTGATGGCTTATAGTTTTGTAAAACAACTGTTGGCATTTTTAGCAAATTTTCAAATTTAGCAAAGGGAGGGAAGAATCAAAAATTACATTTCTCATCATTACTGCTAACACCACAGCAGCAACAAGCTGACTGGCTGTTTGTACCGGATAGATACTTCAATCAAAATAATATGCCAGCAATGCAGGTTCACTATAGAATGCAAATCTGAAATGAAGTGTCAGCCAGGGCAAATAAGGGAAAAAAGAACACTATTTTCTCATAGCAGGAAGAACGGGAGGCCATGAACATTTCCTGTTATGCAGATGAAACAAACAAAGACGTCATTGTCTTTATGCTCCTGTAGGTTGTCAGCAAATTAAGGGTCAACGTTCAATCATGTCCAATACATTGGCCACGAGAGAGTGTGTGTGTTTTTCTTTCTTCTGTCTGCCATATATAAGTTCTTCTTTTTAAGAAGAAATTACTTTTTTTTAATATCATCTCTTGTGTTTCAAAGACAAGACAGGAAACGGAAGAATGTGCTTCTATGTTTTGCTGTGCTGAAGATCCAAATCCACACTGTGACAACCTTATAGCTCTGTCTTCTGTTGTACATGTAAACATTTGTAAAAAAGCAACAGGTAAGAAAAAAACATACTTTTAAATACAGAACCATAATCAATGCCATCACTAAACAACAGATTGCCAGGTATTTAGATCCTAAAAGTAGTTAATGTTATCGTCATTTTTTCATAAAGGTGTAGAATTCCTATATAAAGCAAAAGGATGGTGCTCTTTTAAAAGGCCTACAAGTCCTACAAAGATCACACAGGTCCAACACTACACATAATTTAAATCAGAATGACTGAAAGTCAAAGAATCTCATACATAACACAAAGAGGAAGAATCATTTGCCCTTAAAAAGGCAAGATAAACATATAAAATATGCCAAAAAAGACTGCATAGAAAGAAGACTTCATTGCACAACAGTACACAGTAATAGAACTACCTGGGCTGTGTCTGTTCAGATTCATTACTCTAACACCACACTTTTTAATCACAAAATATAGTAAGCTGTAGTACAAATAAGCCTGTGCTGAATGTTAAGCTTTTGGTAATTATCTCTTGTTGATCTATGTCATTGGAAGAACTGTATTAAACCATCTTGGCATAGATCTGGCAGAGGAAAAACACCATCTGCTTGTCACAGCAAAATATGAATCTTGAACCTTATAAAATAGTATCCAAACAACCATGACTAATATCAAAGGTAGTTATAATCCACTAGAACTGCAGTCTATTTAGAAAGGGAAAACCAAATCTCCATTATGCATGGATTTAGAACATCCAGATTCAGAAAAGATTCCTGTAATGCGCTGACTGGCCTTTGAAGCAAATTCTGCAATTTAAACTGGTAAAGAAGGTGTACTTTCAAATATTTATTCAGGCTAAATGGTTGAAACATGCTATACTGACTACTAAATACTTTAAAAAATGATACTGTCTTTCTTGGGTCACAAGATTTTTAGGCTAAATCTACAGTACAACACTGGGAGACACCAGCCTTGAAAGAATTGAATCAGCCCAACCCGTCCAGTCAGCTAGACATTAAATTGAAAGTCGTCCCCCCCATTAGTTATATGAGGCATTGGGAGATAAGAAACCTCTTTCCTGTAGTCCCCACTTTGAAGAATATGCTCCCCAAGAAGTACAGGCAGCTCCCATTTAGTTCATGTTCCAGAAATTATTTTAAACAATTTTATTTCAATGAGCCTATGGTACCATTGAAAACACTTGTTTCTGTTTCTGATTATTTTTCCTTTCTCGTGTTTTCTTGATTTGTATTTTTTATTGTGTATTACCCAGTCTTTTAGAACTGCAGGTTTCGAGGTTCTACCAAATAAATAACTTAATAAAATCCATTTGCTATCACAAGTAAAACCACACCTTTTTGGAGTTGTAACATCACTTCAGGGGAACAGCCTATAACCCAAGATCAGACTATCCCCCCCAACGTGTTAAATTTTAGGACAGTCACTAAAACCTGGCTTTTTAAGAAGGTCTTAGCAGGAATCTAGTATAGGTTATACCTGCCCCCACCCTGGGCTATGCTTGGATGTTTTGTCCTCTGGGTTTGTTTAGTAGCTTTATTGTAATTATTCTGTGTTTCTCATTTTATTATATCATTTTTATATTTTAAGTTTTATTTTAGGAAGACAATGTAATCCACTCAGAATCCTGTTGGAATAGACTGGCGTGAGGAAGGAAAGGAAGGAAGGAAGGAAGGAAGGAAGGAAGGAAGGAAGGAAGGAAGGAAGGAAGGATAACACCATGTGTTAACTTAGCCACAGCATAACAATTACACCAATTAGAAAGTGTAGAAATAGACCCATCTTAGTTTATAGTGACAGAGAATCCGAACAAGTTTATAGCACCTTTTCCAACTAAGAAATGTAATTAAAAGGGTAAATGTGAGATACAGTTCACTTAATCAAATAGTTAGAAAGGCATTTTCAGTCCCAAATCAAAGAGCTAGCTTGGGCTTTTAAAGATCTAAACAGATTGGGGCAATTTATTTTATACATCTGTATGAACTTGCCAGAGCCTTAAAATAAGCAGTGGCCATCTTCATTGATGGTTTGCTGTCACAGTCTGAAAACCAGCAAATAGAGACAGTTACTATTTAGCATTAGTCACTAAATGCAACTGATATGTAGCAGGGTCAGTCAATTCTATCCTTCAAAAATACTTAAGAAGCTAACCAACCTGGTGGTCTTCAAAACTGAAATGCAACATTTAGCAATGTTTTACTATTGCTGGAAGATCTTACACTATTGGGAGTTGAAATGCTATGGCATATTATATTCTGGAGGCTGTCTTGAAGAAAACTTTAGAAAAGACTACTTGTCCTAAAGGGTTATAATTTGGTTTCATTGAAGTAGAAGAATTTTTGTCTAAAATCTGTTTTTAAATGGTTCCTTAACAACTAGAAGAGGATTTCATAAACCTCTTGGACCACTTGTGGGTACTGACCTTATAGCCTGAAAACTGTTATGTAGCTTATTATACTGCAAGAACAATATGGAATTGTTAGAACAAGCAAATCACTCTTCTTCATATCTTATTTCTCAGGGAAAAGCAAAACTGTTGGATCAGCCATAAAGCATTTAGACACACGAATGTTGATTAAAATTGTAAAAGGATGCTGAGAAGCAAAAACAGCTCTGGAAACCAAGGTCATTTTGTCAATAACAGATCAACTATAATTTTTATTCCACATAACCCATCTTTGGTCTGCTCAATGCATCATTGTCTTTGCAATATCACCTTCATTACCTCATTATTCTTACCTCACTAGAAATCTGATGTGCTATTTTATCCAATCTATTACTATGTTGTATCCAATCATTTGCATATTCTATTTTTGTGTAACTCTTATAGAGAAGTTCCATTCCCACAACTTTTTAGATCTGCTTCTGCTGCCTCTGGCACTGTAATAAGCAATCTGTGCTTCAATGGAAGGTGGTCTACCCTTCCTTGTTAACGAAAAACTATATGGAAAATTTTATTTTAAAGTATCAGGTTAATTATACTGTACTTCAAGGAAGCAATGAGCAACATTTTCTGATATCCATTCAACCAAGGGCTTCATTAGGAGGTTTTCCACTATAGGCTAAGGAGGCCATTTTAAAAATTATGTCAGAAACAAATGAATATCTGGTTGCATTCCTAATCTAAAATTTGATAGCTCATAACTGAATTCAGTCATTTCTGAATATATATTTGACTAAGGAACAATCAAATCAGAAGTAGAACAGTTACTCACAAATGAAGTATCTGTGTACATGTCAGGGTGGATTTGATTTAAATCAAGTAGATTTAAATCACTTAGTAAAAAGGCTTGATTTAAATCAACTCTATTCGAATCATAATTTTTAAAGAGCAACTGTCATCTCTCTCCCGCAGCAGCTCCTCCTCTGACCTGCTGTTGACTCACCGACAGTCCCAATATTGCAAAATATACAGCCTCATGCTACATAACTAAGCTCCATTTCATGCTGAATAAACTAAATTATTAATGTATCTTAAATAGAAAGCTATCTTTAGATAGATTTTTACTACAAAAGCATTTTATTAAAATAAATCTGATAAAAATAAAAATAAAATTACAATTTAAATTTTAAAAATTCAATTTTTTTTTTTAAGTCATCATTTTTTTATCCACCCTGGTACATGTGGATAGATAGGAGCATTTTTTCTTAGGGAGTGAAGAAAATTTGAAGTGATCTCTAAGCACAGGAACAGAGAGATAAGGTAATAGTGGAACTTTTCCTCCCTTTTCCTACCCGCTCCTTTTTATATAAAGAATAAATCTTTTTAACAGTATTTTTATTAAAAATTCTAATTACGCAGATAAATAATACAAACTTAAAAAAAATAGAAAAAAGAATAGAAAATGCAAAGAATAAAAATATAGAAAAGACAAACTAAGATTATAGTTAAAAAAATAAAGAAATGATTAGAAAAGGAAGTAGGTGAGCCCAATGACCTTTGGAAAGCTTCTACCATGGTTTGAACATGATGGCTATTTCTTTGTCTCCCAGAGTTCTAAAGCCACCAGAGACTGACAACTTATGATCTCCTCATGAGAAGTAGCTGACTGACATATTTGTGAGCGATGTCAAGTCCTTTCCTTATCTAGAGACGAATTATGAAAAGCCAGCTTGTTCAAAGGCTCTATTCCACCACGGTCTTTGGCTCCACTTTTCACAGCTGTCTTCAATCTGCCATTTCGTCTCTGGAAGTCAGAGAAGGGGAGAGGAGAGGAAAGGAGAGGAGAACAATACAATCAAGAGGCAAGAGAAGACAAGAGGAATATTCCTATTGATCTAGTTCAGGCACCAGGCTAGAAAGCCAAAAACTGTGAGTTCTAATCCTGCCTTACCCACAAAAACCAAATGGGTGTCTTTGTGCTAGTCACTCTCTCTCAGCCCAACTAAACTCAGAGAGTTGTTGTTCTGAGAGAATAGGAGGAAAAAGGTGTGTTAAGATACGTTCACTACTTTGAGTTATTCCTATAAATAAGAAAAATGGGATATGAATTTTAAAAAATAAAATAAAAAATAAAAATAAAATAACTAACACCAGGAAGAAGTTATTGTTGTCTTTTATCCTCTTAATATCTGTAGTGAGCTCCAATTAGTGGTTTTTGGTTTGCAACAGTAGTTTCTAATGAAGATAAATTATATGTGTGTTTTCGGTGAAGAGCATGTGGGTATGTTTATAAAGTGATATAATCTAACTTCAGGAGAAGATAAAGCAAACTATTTTATAAACTTCAACAGGATTTGGATAAAGCCTTCAGGGACCAGCAAAATGTGGTTTACCGCAGAACTTCTTTCCTGCCACACCCAGCTGCCAGGAGCAAGGGTGCTCTGTGCCAGCAAAATGGTTGTGGTGGCACTACTATGCTTCTCCCTGCATTTGGGTTCTCTAAAAACAAGTTGATGCAAACTTTTTAGTGCAGATGCTGCCTATGAATTTATCACAAAGACATACAAGTTTCATAGAGAAGGCACAAGAAAATGAGGCCATGTATCTTTCACTTTTATGTGGTTTGAATTTTTTTTTTTATTCTTGAATACAAATCATTCTCGTGCATATGAGCTATAGGAATATTTTAAAGGAAGAAAGAAAGCAGGGATTGGAGAGATGAAAAATGAAGCACAACAGAATTGCCATAAGGGCTTTCATTTTTTAACTACAGCAGAACAGATTTCAAAACAAAAACTAAAACCCCTTGTTGTAAAATGACCCTCTCTTATATTGAGCTTACAATGTTTATTTAAATTTTCATTCAAGGAAACAATGAGAAAACCCTGTAGACAAATTAAGAAGGATAATCACTGTCCTTGTCCTAGAAGCTATGTCATAGATTCAACAATAATCTAAGCAGTGATAATATTAAAAGGATTCAGGTCATTCTCACTGAAAATGGCCAAATGATATACGGCATTTCAAATAACAAAATACCTATAGAAAAACCAGTTTATATTATAGCTGTGATATTTGAAGGGGTGTAGACGAGGAGGTAAGATCACTTGAATGTGCATTAATAAACATTTTGAGTTTATTATTCCTTTGTCTCACTATAGAAATAAAGCAATAGAAGATTCTTCTGAACTATATAAACTGGATTGGTTGAACAGAGAGAATGGATTATTTTACAACCCCTAAACAAAAATCTTTTTCCTCCCTTTAGTCAAGTATGTGTGTTTTCTTCTGAGCAAACACCACACTCCAAAATATAAAGCACAGCAGTAAATTTCATTTCCCTTCTATTTAATGTTCAGCATAGTTGATAAGGTTATTCTTCAGCCATATTTTAATTTTCTATCCTACTAAGAATTATTATTTGTATACATATTAATCAAATTTGTATCCATCTTACAAAAAGTATATCAGCCTAGGCTCTGAGGCTGTGCACTTCTGCATTATGTTAGAAATAAGGAAAAAATTAAATGTCCTTGTATGGATATTGTAACATGGCATGCATTTATCTTTTATTCCCCAAAGTGAGTCTATGTTTATTAATTGTAATATAATTACAGAAGGTCACTATTCTGTATTTGGTCTACATCCCAGGGCTTCTATGTAGAATCAGAACCTTGGTTTTTCATTCAAGGCCTTAAATCTTAAATATCCTAGGCAGAATGAAATAGTCATCTGCAAGGCTATAGCCTGGGATTCTCTTCTTAGAGAAGTCGGATTTGCTCCTGAATATTTCAGCCTTTAGATAATTGGAAAAAACAACAGTGAACTTTCAACAATTATTCTCACCTCTTTGGTCTTAGAAAATAATAACAATTGTTTTAATTTTCTGCTTGGAATTGTGTTTGCCTGTTTATTGTAAACAGCCTGGAGTGTTCAATATAGGGAGGTCTATTCAAAATATAATAGGGACACGGTGGCTCAGTTGCTAAGACGCTGAGCTTGTTGATCAGAAAGGTCGGCAGTTCAGTGGTTCGAATCCCTAGTGCCACATAACGGGGTGAACTCCTGTTACTTGTCCCAGCTTCTTCCAACCTAGCAGTTGGAAAGCACGTAAAAAATGCAAGTAGAAAAATAGGGACCACCTTTGGTGTGAAGGTAACAGTGTTCCGTGCGCCTTTCGCATTTAGTCATGCCGACCACATGACCTTGGAGATGCTGGCTCTTCAGCTTTGAAACGGAGATGAGCACGCCCCCCCCTAGAGTCAGAAACTAGTCGCACATATGTGCAAGGAGAACCTTTACCTTTACTTTATTCAAAATATATGTAAATAAATAATTAAAAAATACAGGGCCACTCTGAATTTTCTATTCTTACTATAGCTCTTAATCCTTTATCAAATGGCAGCTACAGAAATTCCACTAGACTTTTTGGAACAGAGTGCACAATACATAATTAATTTATTAGGGAACTAACTGCCATAGGATGTGTGAAGGTCACAAGCCTAAATGGGTTTAATAAGGATTAAACAGATTCATGTATACTGTCAAACTATGATTGTTATTGATGATGTTTGTCTGCAGTCTCCAGATTCACAGGCAGCATGCATCAAATGGCGGAAGATAGATGTGGTGTCCCAAGACAATTACTGCCTTTATGCTCTGTATGTAAACTTCTTGGAAATATATCATAAACCGTCATGAAAAGCAAATTGCCAGAATAGATATTTGCACACAGTATAATGAATTCAATAGGAATTTACAAAATTGTGTAAAAGAATAAATATACTTAATAAGTGCTGAAAATAAGCAAGCTAGTTCCTACTTCTTTCTTGATTTAAAAATATATATGAAAATATAGTCTGTATTTGAAAAAATGTTTTTTTCCAGAAACTGCCCAGATTGCATCCTACACTTATTAGTGATATCTATCAACCAGAACCTTACTTTCCTCTTGTTTTATCCTTAAAAGATGAAGCAATGAGAAAACTATGAAGATTACACATAAAAAGTTATAATTATTCTTTTTTTCCATACTCCAAAATAAAAAATCTGTTAAAGGCAGGATGATTGCTCTAGAAAAGCCTGATCTGGAACTATCCTGGGAAACTAAAATGTCTCCAATGTCTGCTTTTCCAAGTTTCTGCACTTGTACAATTTTTGTTTCTCTCCACTGAAAATAGAACAAAGAAAATAAATGTCCATCTATGATTACAAATTCAAGCATTATCTTTAACTGCTGGTAGCATAGTTTCCATTGTGTTTAATTGCTTTGCCTTGAATTGTTGAACAAGCACATTTGTTTGGACAATTCCAAAAAAAGGCCACCTACAGACTCAACTCTTTCCTGAAGGCCCAAGTAATTCTGATACCAATAGTTAGAGTCAGGCTTGTGAATGATTTGAAATTATTGTCACCTGTGAAACACAATCTCTGACCAAAATTGTAGATAAGCGTGGCATCTTTTGCGGGAATCAAAAGGATAAAATCAGTCAGCATTGCAAATGTACATAATATGCCATCTGTTCTGAGTAGAAAGCACATTAGAATAACCACAGATGATACACTATGAAAACCTACTGCCAAAAAACCAAAACTGGATCTAGCACAATTGTATATCTGCAATTATAGCAAATGACCAGAATCAACATAATTATTAGTAAGAATTTTTAAATTTCTTGATACAGTAAAACAAAACCCGCATTGCCACTTCACAAGGGAATCTTCTTGAAAACAAATGGAAGCAAATGCCATAGCACCTCAATTCTCAATAACTTCCAGTGAGGTTTCTGTACAGAATAGTTTTACTTTCAGAATTTCATATAAAATTATATCCCTTACACAACTGTATTAGAAACTGGCTGGTCCTACTGATACCAGCTACTGAAATACTGTTTCAGTATTTCTACTATTTACTGATTAAGTATAAATAATATATGCTATTAGAAGATGAATGAGTGCATTATACTACTAAAGAATTTTTAGCATATCTAGAGGATCCTTGAAGAAGATATGAAGATCGTAAGTGTGAAAATAAATCCTTTACTAATAATCCAGCGAGCTCCACAATTTGCAATTACTACATAGTGTACACCAGAGGTGTATTCAGCAGATTCTGATCAGTTCTAGAGAACCGGTAGTGGAAATTTTGAGTAATTCGGAAAACTGGCAAATACCACCTCTGACTGGCCCCCATCTATTCGCTGCCTCCCAGCTGATTGGCTGGGTCTTATTTTGTTGCCCTGCACAGGAGAATGGAGCTGGAAAGCAGGTTAATGGAGTGGGGAGGGAATGGGGATTTTGCAGTGTCCTTCCCCTGCCACACCCACCAAGCAACACCACATCCACCAAGCCACACCCACAGAACCAGAAGTAAAAAAAGTTGAGTCCCACCACTGGTGTACACATATTTCCACCTGTGCAATAAGGAACATACTAAAAGAATGTTCACAAACTCAGTACAGGTCCTACAGGGTTAAAAGATCCTTATCAGATAATCAGGTTACTCAATAATGTGTTTTGTTAACTCACATCTTTTGCCCAAGGTTATAATATTTTCATGTATTCCAGAGTATTTCCTTCTAGCATAAGCTGAATAATCACCTGTTCGTACTTCCCATTAACTCTTTACTGGTCATGTTCATATTTTGTGCTAAATCCTGGTATATCTTAACCATGATTAATTGAAGAAGGCGCACTGTCATCCAACATACTTCAATGGGAAAACTGCTGGATTATTTTGTTTTAGGATGAAATTGAGAACTTGTCATTAACTCTGCTATTGAGAGCAAGGTACCTTGGTTGAGTGGGTAAATATATATTTTAAAAATTACAAGTAGAATATATGAGATTTAAAGCAACTATGACAGCAATCAGACAGCAATCAGAAGAGTCATGCCTCAATCCATGTTTTTCTTGCTCATATTCCAAATTTCCTAGAGTTGTTGAATGGCTTACAAGTTTAACACATTTCTTCAGTAAAAATATAATTTCCTAGTGCTGTATATTCATGAAGAGAAAAGTTTTTTTCTAGAGGAAAAGCTAAATAAAATGCTTTCTTTGTCATCCGAACAGATATAACTTAACACTTTTTAAAAGTCTGTTGTTGAACAGACTTTGCCTAGGTAGCAGAATTGCAGTTAGAATTATCATGTTACTAAGGTGTGAATATTGGCATTTAACACACATACATACACCTTTAATGAAGACACAGAATAAATCTGTGCAGTTTGTATGGACTCCTATACATATTTTTAATTCTTCCACACAGCTTATAAGCTGCTATGATGCCATCTATTGAAGACATATTTATCTTGCAAGCCATGTCTTATTATGAAATAATAATTTATTAAACTTGGATGCCATCTGACTCTCAACAATTCTAGGTACTTTTAAAAAGTGTCTTAATATAGAACACCATTACTATTACAGATTTAGCTTCACAATTATCTTTAATTTATATTACTTATTCATTAACAATGGCTTCTTCAAATTCTAGTTGCCAACATTTTTTTCTAATGAAACTTAAATATTTTCCAGCCCCATTTATATATTTTAATTTCCAAAGTCATTATTTTGCTTTCCTGTTAAGTATAAACATGGTTGATTTGGAGGTAGGTTTAGTAGATTAGTCTTACTGAAATATCCAACCTCTTTTCAGCTTTAATTTCTTTCCTGACAATATGGATATATAGTCGAATCCATTCTTCCTTCCACCTACACAGTATATTCTGGGCAATAGGCTGTTAGATCGCGCAGCGTAGGGAAGACTCGAGTCGCAGTGAGCAGTCAGCTCTCGTTTATTGCGGTCAGCTCATAGTAATCCGGACTACCGGCAGGCTGCGGGAACCCGCTTTTATGGGATTCCCTTGGCTTGCCGGCCGACCACTGACATTGGTTCAAACTTCCCGCCGCTAGTTAGCCAACCAGCGGCGGCGCATGCAAATGAGGATTAAGGAGGACACAACACTAGTTATAATTTTAAGTCACTTACAATGATTGCTGTGATCATACAATGAAGTACCAATGGAGAACTTAATTATTTAACTGATATCTGCCTGGGTAAATGTATGTTCTTCCCTCAAAAAGAAAAGATCTCCAATTACTACCCGGTTGAAGCTGCTATGAATCCACACATCAATACATCTCTCTGAACATAATGGGACTTTAAAATAACCATGAATAAAGCAGCACCACGAACCTTTGATTTATTCATCAAATTTGTAAGAACAAAGTAGTGATCTTGTTCCAGTTTCAATTATTTCCCCCCACCTCCACTCCGGCTGAATGGCTGCAGGGTGCTGCAGTCGGACTGTCTTTGAACACCTTACAGAAACTTCAATTCAGGGCACAACTGGAGGACTGTTACATAGGATGGAGATACAACAGGTACATGAAGCGGCATCATCAAAGGCTGAGGGTTTTTCTGAGGCTGACAGCTGCATCTCAGTTGTAGAAAATAAAGCATCTGGTGCTCAAAATTTAATCCTGGTTATTTTTAAGTCGGGCTTGGAAAGATAATAGTTTAGACCAGAGGTGTCCAATCTTGACAACTTTAAGACTGGTGGACTTCAACTCCCAGAGTTCCCCAGCCAGCCATGGAGGCTGGTGAATTCTGGGAGTTGAAGTTCACAAGTCTTATGGTTGCCAAGATTGGACATCCCTGGTTTAAACCTTAATGAGACGGGCAATTGTCTGAATTGGAAAAAGGCAATTGCTTGGTTTGAGAGGGAGCGCCGTCTTCTCCTTGTACATTAGCTCTTGATGTTGTGTAAGAACAAAACATCCTGTTGGGTAGCATCAGATAGACCTGCATCCTATCTCTTACAATGATCAACCATGGTCCTGGAAAGCAAAATGAGATGTTTTCTTCAGAAACTGTCAAGGTACCAGCTGGACCACTTCACCTTCTTTAGAGGGGAGCCCAGCAAGGCCAAGGAACTGGCAACTCAGAAATGACAGAACACGTTCCAGTACCAGCAGGGAAAGACTGATCGCAGACTCCTCTGTTCTTAATTCTCATGGAGATGTCTCAGATCAAGAAGATGTTCAATGTTGCTCTCAGCAACATTGGTAGCAATGGAGAAAAGCCAGAAATTAGCCATCTAAAGAAGTGGTCCCCGGCCACGAAAAGATTCTCAACAGCTGAAGCTTTTCAGAATTGGCTGTAGCAAGTCAAAGCTGCTTAGCTGGGGGGGGGGAGGAATCACAGCTGTCTTACTTTGAAGCTGCATATCTTGCATCTGAGCCGCAGTGGCGCAGTGGTTAGAGTGCAG
>JANHFT010006208.1:28564-44500 GCA_032467955.1 Pseudoxenodon macrops | reverse complement strand
GTATATTATCTGTACTGTTTGCTGTTTGCTGGGAGGCAAATTGCTGGGAGGCAGAGGAAGATTTTTTTTCTTGTTTTGTTGTTTTTGTCCCCAAAAACTAGGTGTGTCTTATACTTTGGCGCGTCTTATACTCCGAAAAATACGGTATGTCCTGGATCCAGAGTTCTGAGGGCTCAACAGTCACATGAGCCCATTTTGGGTGCTTGGCAATTAGCTCACCTTTATGGCCAGCTGCAGAATTCCACAGTCATGTGACTGTGATTTAAGACACTCTTTACTGATTTATGGCTTTTGGGCCCAGTTGCCAGCAAAATGTCCTTAGGAATATATTGATTCACTTAACAACTGTGGCATTCACTTAATGACTACTACTACTACCGCGTTTCCCCGAAAATAAGACAGGGTCTTATTTTCTTTTGACTCCCAAAATAGGCGCTTGGCCTATTATATTTGAGATGGCAAGCATGGTCACCTCATGACTGCTGCTGTGTTTTGGGAAGGGGTTATTTTTGGAGGACGGCTTATTTTAGCGCATTCACTCAAAAGCCTGATTGGGCTTATTATCTAGGGAAGTCTTATTTTCAGGGAAACAGAGTACTACAAAAAAGCCGTAAAGTCAGGTCCAGTCACACGAATGCCTTGACTTACAATTTTGCTGAGTTGTAACAGAAATTCCAGTCTCTCTTACTGTCATAAACTGAGGATTAACTGTAATAATAGAATCTTGCAAATCTGAATTTGATTCCTCCGCCCTCATTTTCTCTTTACTAGGGAGGGGTTTCCTTGAGACATTTTCTCAAGTTATTTTCTTGGTCTAGGCTCAAATCCCAATTACCTGACCATTAACAAAATGGCAGACTTGGAAGGGACCTTGGAGGTCTTCTAGTCCAACCCCCTGCTCAGGGAGGAAACCTTATACCATTTCAGACAAATGGTTATGGGATCTCTTCTTCCTTGGTAGCAGTTCTTCCTCAAGGCCATTCCATGTTTTCTCTAGATGGGGAAAAGTGAAAAAAATAATCCTTACCCTCTCCGCCCATACAAGAATGAGTCCAATGCTGTACTGTAATTCTTTATGAAATACAATAAAAACTTTCAAAAACAATTCTGATTAATTCATTTATTAGGGGTTTGATGTCACTTCCTAACCTCGTGATTTTTACCAGCTCTTCCACCAATTTCAGGTAAGTAACCAGTTAGTTTATGAAGGAAGTCAGGTTTTTAGCAAATCACTAGATAACCTGTGCCCCACTGGGTGATTGTTTCAGAGATATTTCCTTACCTAAACAGGGAAACAGAATGACCAAGGGTGGGCAAAAAAGGAGTGGGAGCAGGAATGACTTCCAAATTCCTCCCAGTTTCCTTATTGAGTTTCTGTGTGGGAATCTGACAGGGCAATTGAAAATCTTCCTTTCTCTTTCCTTCAAGCAGGTACTGTAAGTAGCTGCTGCTGGTGGAGGGGAGAGTGAGGGATTGCAAGAGTGGCTGGGAAACTGTCACAGAATGTTGAAAATGAAGATCACATGACCACAGCATCAGTCAGTAATATGAAGCAGCCACACCTTTCCCACATTTCATTCACTCAGAGGTTATGGGTGTGTAATTTTGGGGAATTGTTGTAAATTAGCTCATTTGAGGTACCTTGATTCAAAAATTCTTGCCCTATGATGGACCGTTTTGCCCGTGACAAGAATTTTAGTAGTATAAAGATTAAGTCCACAGGGATACAGTTATGAATTCTCTGGCAGTTGATCCATATTGAAGCTCCTTGGCACTGCAGTGCTAAGAGTATCTGGGCAAGAGGCTTTGTGCCATCCATACCCATTTTTCTGGGCATTTTAATTCCTGATCTTCCCTCCCTTTCCAAAGGAAAACCCTATGTTAGAAGAGAAGAGCTAATTACTTAATGGAATGAAAACTGCTTTCCTGAAACCTAAAATATGCTGTAAATAGGAGAGTTGAATTTTAGGACCCTCTTCAGTTATGGGTTTCAAAAAACTTTACTAACGGTCCTGTGGGCATGGTGTGGTGTGGTGGGCGCGGTGTGGCGTGGCAGAGGAAGGATACTACAAAATCTCCATTTCTTCCCGATCAGCTGGAACTCGGGAGGCAGAAAATAGATGGGGTCGGGGCCAGTCAGAGGTGGCATTTACCGGTTCTCCGAACTACTCAAAATTTCCACTACCGGTTCTCCAGAACTGGTCGGAACCTGCTGAAACCCACCTCTGACCCTCTTGTTTATGGGAGAGTTCAGGGTGGTATAGTTGTTATGATACGGGATCAGAAATAGGAGATTGTGAATTCTAGCCCTGTTTTAGCCCAAAGCCAGCTAGGTGACCTTAAGCCAGTCACTCTCTCTCAGTCCTAGAAAGGAAGCAATGGCAAACCAGTTCTGAAAAACCTTGCCAAAGAAGCTGCGAGAGCAAATCTGGGTAGGTGCCAAGAGACAAAACTAACTCGAGGGCACATGCACACACTTGTTTGTGGAGTCCCGGGCCAAAGCCCAGGGGTCAAGTCCTAGTCATGCCATTATCTGCTGCTCCTGCAATATAAACAGTCACAAGCTTGCATCAGTCCTGCAGAATAAATGTATCTGATCCATCTTGGCTGCAAAGGCTTTCCCAGGTGAGTATCCATTGATGGCGTCTCACTGTGCACTCTGGGACTCTCCCTTGTTTCACAAACAGTGGTAGTTATGGCAATCCGTTCCCAGCAGAGCCCATCGTTGTCTCCCTGGGCCTTCTTCGCAGGGAGTTCTTCTGAAGCAAGTGAAGTTTTACTCAAATTGATTGGCGGTGTCTGGAGAAAATGTTGCTTCTCGTGAAAGAAGAAAGCAGTCAGTTGCCAACTCAAGCAGAACTTAGCATGAGCCACCAGATGGATCCCCTCCAGGACCTTATTCGGGGGAAGTGGGGTTCTTTCCTGAGCCCCTGGCCCCCCAATCTCCTCAGAATCTTCCTGAGTTCAACCCCAGGTAACTAAGCTATTAAGGAGAAAAGGCAGGGAAATTGGATGAACAGCATGCTTCAGTTTCCTAGGTTTGATTTGATCTGTAGGAAATGCAGAAATCAGAAGGGATCTGGTAGCATTGAGCTCAAGCTGGTAGTTCCTGAAAGCTTATTGCTTTTAATAAAATTTGTTGGGGGTTTTCAAACGCTTTCTGAATTGGGGCTACCATAACCAATATGAAACATCTGCAGATGAAGTAGTAGATAATGTGAGTGCAGGCTGGAGATAGGAAGAGCTATGAATGTTACTTTCAGTACTGTAGTGATAATGAAGTAAATTTATTCTGACTGAGCACCCTATAACATTTTAACACTAAGCAACTTAATTTAAAATGTAAATCAGTTGACTGTTTTAGCTGATTCATCCAATCTGCATAGGGTTGCAGAAGATTGCACATATGTTATCTCTGAATCATGAAGCCTGTTTTTCTTTTTGTTATTTTAAATGGGACAGGTGCATGTCAGGGTATCAGGAAAAGCATTTTGCTCTGGTGTATGTGTGTGTGTTAAAGACAAAGTAAGTGGCTGCAAGTATTGCACTTATAAGCATTTGCATTTTTATAGTTTTAATTATCTGTCCAATTCAGGAGACATATTTACTCAATGGCATGGTTTAAACCATTGGGTGTCCAACCTTGGCAACTTTAAGACTTGTGGATTTCAGTTCCCTGAATTCCCCAACCAAGATAGCTGGTCTTGGGGAATTCTGGGAGTTGAAGTCCATGTGTGGCCAAGGTTGGACACCCCTGGTTTAAACAGAATTACATCAACTATCACTCTGGTACTGCCACCCAGCCACATCACAAAATTAGCCATGTTGTAGATCAAGCAGGGAGAACTGTCCTCATTTTTGCAACATAGATGGAGAGATCCTGAAAGGAAAGAGAAATTAACTTGATTGAAGTGAAGAGGATTGTTTACGGCAGAGGCGAGATGGATTGACAAGGTGGATTTTACATTTTACCAACATTTACATTTGCCAAGAGATATACCTTGAGAGTCTAGGGCAGGGGTGTCAAACTTGATTTCATTGAGGGCCACATCAGGGTTGTGCTTGACCTCAGGGGGGCTGGAGGGGGCGTGGCCAAGATGGGCATGGCCAGCTCGACATCACTTGTGTTGGGGGTACCTGTGGTGGCCCGAGCGCTCTGCCAGCGAAAACGGCCTCCTGAGCTCTGTTTTTTGCTGCAACGGCCTCCTGCAACCCTCCTGTGGCCCTCTTGAGTTCCATTTTTGCTGGTAGAGGCACCACACTTCACTGTCTCCAGGCGGCCCCACGGTCCAGATCTAAGCAGCCCACAGGCCGGATCTGCCCCCCCCCAGGCCTTGAATTTGACACTCCTGGTCTAGGGGGTAGCTATACTCAATCTCTTCCTCTTCCCATGATCCATCTCTGGACTATATTGTCTCTTGTCCCTTGCAATGTGCTTCCTCCTTCCTGGGAACCTAATGCAGTACTGCAGTCTGTCACATCACACAGGTAGTCCACAACTTACAACTATTTGTTTATGACAATTGAAACTTACAATGGCACTGAAAAAAGTGACTTACGAGCGCTTTTCAGTTATGACCTTTGCAGCATCCCCACAATCATGCGATTAAGGTTCAATAGCCAGATGCATTAACCTCCTCCTACTCCTCCCTGGAACCTGGATTGCTATGTTCTCTTAAAGACTAAAAATATTAATGAATTAATTTGCACAATGCTCCAGCCAGCTGGCCCTGGAACCCGACAATATTGTATTGCGAGGATGATTCAGTGAGCAGCTGGCTTCTATGAATATACTATGCAAAATTCCAAGTGCCTCAGCCAAGATCTGACTATGGAAAGTTCCAGTTTGACAAGGGAAGAGGAATAACAACCCACAAAATTTGCCTTAGTTTATCCAAGCAGTGGAAAAAAATACAGAAGGAGCTATATAGAATGAGAATGCTGATAGGTGATTAGTGATGGCAAAATGACCGTACCTGCAAAAAAAATCCAGATTCAATCATTAAACAATGGATGGAAACTAATCAAGGACAGAACAACCTAGAAATAAGGAGACATTTTTCTGACAGGGAGACCAATTAACCAGTGGAGCGGTTTCACTCCATCACTGGAGGTTTTTAAGAAGAGATTGGACAACCATTTGTCTGGAATGGTATAGATTATCCTGCTTGAGCAGGAGGTTGGATTAGAAGACCTCCAATGTCCCTTCAAACTCTGTTATTCTGTATTATTCTGTATATTCTGTAAGTATAACAATTAATAGTAACAATTAAAGAAAAAAGTAATGAGTTCTATTACAAATTAATCTCAGAGACATATTCATGAATACAAAATAAAAGGGTCCATAAAAATAAAATGCAGAATGAATTTAAACATAGCAACAGTCTGCTGCTCCTCCAGCTTTTTCAGACAACTAGTTTTATAGCAGGGGTGTCAAACTCAAAGCCCGTGGGCTGCATTCGGGCCCCAGAGCTCAATTTTCGCTGGCAGAGGGCTAGCAAAACAAATTAAAAACAAAACAAAAGGGAGAAATGTTACCCCTTTTGCATTTAAGCACGGAAAGGAGAAAGGGAAAGAGGAACAGAAGGGAAGATGGGAAGAGAGCAAGGAAGGAAAAATAAGGGAAGGAAGGAAGGAAGGGAGGGAGGGAGGAAGGAAGGAAGGAAGTGCACAGCGTAGGAAACACTCGAGTCGCAGTGAACAGTCAGCTCTCGTTTATTGAGGTCAGCTCATAGTAATCCGGACTGCCAGCAGGCTGGGGGGAACCCGCTTTTATGGGATTCCCCTGGTGAGCCTCACCATTCGTTCCACTCAGCCGTTGCTTTGGGGGCTGTAAGGAGCGATTAGCATGTGTCGGATGCCTAGGCCCGTCAGGAACTCATCCATTTCTTTGGCCGTCATTTGCGGCCCGTTGTCGGACCCCAGGACGTCTGGTAGCCCGTAGGTTGCGAAGAGGCCTTGCAGCACTTGAATCGTAGCCCCCGCAGTGGAGGAAGTCATGGGAATCACTTCCAACCATTTGGAGTAGGCGTCCACTGTGATTAGGTATGAACGCCCCCCTACCGGGCCCGCAAAGTCCACATGGAGTCTCGACCACGGGGCCCGTGGGATCTCCCACTCGAGGGGTGGTGATCGAGCCAGGGCAGGCCGCGATTCTTGGCATGGTTCACAGGTGGACACCCACTCATTAATAACTTTGTCTAGCTGGGGCCACCATAAGTAACTTCTGGCGAGGGCTTTCATCCGGACAATCCTGGGGTGGCCCTCGTGGAGGGTGTCGATTACTTTTTTCCTCAGTGATCTGGGAATCACCACCCTCTCCCCCATAGTACACAGCCCTTAAGAATGGAGAGGTCCGTTCTTTTGGTGGAGAACGCTTTAAATTCTTCTCCTTCCGCCTCTTGAGGCCATCCCCTCAACACCCAGTTCATCACTTTCCCCAGCACCTTGTCTTTCTTGGTGTGCTCTGCGATGTCCCAGGAAGTGACAGGGCTGGATGGTTCGACGTCCACCAGAAGCACGTGGGACACCGGTGCAGGATCGATGATGTGACCGGTCGTCGGGCAGCGGCTGAGGGCGTCAGCGTGGCTGATGCTGGTACCCGGTCTGTGGATTAGTTCATAATCGTATCCCGCAAGAAATATCGACCATTGAGTCAGGCGTGGTGACAGGAATTGGGGGGTTTGCTTGTCCCCTGCCAATAGTCCGAGTAGGGGCTTGTGGCCGGTCACGATGAGGAAGTGCCGACCATAGATGTACTTGTGGAACCGTTTGACGCTAGCCACGATGGCGAGGGCTTCTTTGTCCAGCTGGCTGTAGTTGCACTCAGCTGGAGACATGGTCTTGGAGTAGTATGCGACCGGGGACTCTTTTCCGTCGGGTAGCCGATGGCTAAGCACAGCCCCAATGCCGAAAGGCGATGCGTCGCACGTGAGTTGCAGCGGCAGGGTTTCCGAGTGTTGGATAAGGACGCTGGATGAGGTGAGGAGGTCCTTTACAGCTGCGAAAGCCCATGCTTCTGCCTGGCCCCAGGTCCACGTGGTCGCCTTCCCCAAGTGGTTCAGCTATGGTCACCTTCTGTTTGAGGAAAACGATATAAAAGTTAAGCAGACCTAAGAACGCCTGCAACTCCGTCTTGTTCTTGGGGGTGGGGGCCTCTTGGATGGCCTTGATCTTGTCTTCTGTGGGGTGTATGCCCTGGCCGTCTATTAGGAATCCCAAGAACTCAACCCTCAGAACCCCCAACTGGCACTTGTCCTTTTTTACTTTAAGGCCCTTGGCCTGGAAACGACTGAGGACTTGGCGCAGACGATCTTTGAGTTCTGTTTGCGATGTTCCTGATATGAGGACATTGTCGAAATATGGCACCACCCCTGGAATGCCCTGAAGCAACCGCTCCATAATGCTCTGGAAAAGTCCTGGGGCCACGCTCACCCCAAACTGGAGTCGGTTGCAGTTGAAAGCCCCTCGGTGTGTAACTATGGTTTGGGCTTCCGCGGTGGCAGCGTCCACCGGCAATTGTTGATATGCCTGGGCGAGATCAAGTTTAGCGAAGATGTTCCCATCTCCCAATGAGTGTAGAAGGTGTTGCACCACGGGAACTGGGTAAGCATGGGTCTGGAGCGCTTTGTTAATGGTGCCCTTGTAATCGGCACACACCCGCAATGAGCCGTCTGGTTTAACTGGGAGGACAATGGGCGTCTTCCACTTAGCATGGTCGATGGGCTCGATGACCCCTTGCGCTAGGAGCTTGTCCAATTGTTCGTCCACCTTTGGCCGCAAGGCGAAGGGGACTCGCCTGGGTTTAAGACGGATTGGGGCGACGTTGGGGTCTAGATTTAGTGATATTGGCTTTCCCCGATATTTACCCAACGTGCCGTCGAAAACATTGGGGAATTCGTCCAGCAGATGGTTGAATTTGTCGCCCTGCACTTGGTTGAGGCCGGTGAAACCCAGTCCTAATGGCTGGAGCCATTCGACGCCCATCAATGTCGGCCGATGGCCCTCCACAATGGTGAGTGGGAGGCGGGCCTTGAAGTGTTTGAAGGTGACGTCCAGTCTTGCGCGGCCCAACATGTGGATGTGGTTCCCCTGAAAGTCAATGAGTCTCAGGGCTTGCTTCTCGAGGTTTGCCCTTGATGTACCTGGTCGGAATTTTTCAAAATTCTCCCTGGACATAATTGAGCAGATTGATCCGGTGTCCACCTCCATCTTACATGGCCGTCCTTCGATGGTGACCATTGCAAACAACTTTTTTGCTCCAGTCGAGTTGGCGTGGCTTACGATCGTGTGGTGGACCCTCCGGTCGTCTCAATCCCTGTCTCGGCCCCTTCTCTGGTCCCGCCGTCCTTCTGGCCTGGATGATCCCTTCCACCGTGATTCGCGCGGCTTGCATGATGGGGATGACCGGCGTGGTGAGGATCGGCGTGGTGGGGCGAGTGGCGTGGCGGAGACAAGTGATGCTTGCGTGAACATGGCTGGGTGGCTCGGCATGCCTTTGCGATGTGGCCACGTTTGAGGCAGCGGCTACACGTGGCGTCTCGGAAACGGCAGTGCATCCGGGTGTGATTTCCTAGACACCCAGGACATTCAAGCTCATCTCGGTCATCCTCCCAAGTTCTTGCTTTCCGAGCTGAGTACGTGCGATGGACAGCCTCCTCTTCGCTGTCCTCCTCGTCCGATTCGGTTGCCTCCGGCCTCCGTGACGGTTCCTGCTGGGTGCGGTGGACTGTGGCCCGTCTTCAGCGGCTGTGAGGTCGGACGATTCAGCTTCTTGGGCCTCGTTGACGGCTTCGCTGAAAATGATTCCCCGCCTCACGAGGAGCCTTTTCTGGAGGTTGACGTCCCTCATGCCCAAAACGAGGTGGTCCTTCATCATTTCATCGAGGCAAGATAACTCACATCGGGAGGCGATCTCTCGGAGGCTTCCGATGAAAGTTTTCAGGGACTCGCCTGCTCATTGGCGCCGATGGTAGAATTAGTTCCGGGCTACTAGGGGAGTCTCTGCCTTGCCATAATGGTCCGCCAAAAGTCGTTTTGAACCGTCCACGAGGTGGTTTCCACGCAGGCGGACGAGATCAGCAAGCGTGCCATCCGATATACTTCTGTGCCACAATGGGACAGGAACAATGTCTTTTCTGGTTGCCTGGGAGGTTCTGCTGGCAATTCGCCTCCAGATGCATTTCATACCATCCCATGTACGTGCTCCAGTCATCGGTTTCAGGGTTGAAGTGGGGTGGAGGTGAGGAGTTTCTTGAGCTGGTGGCCATGTCAGAGTTGCTGATTTGGTTCTTGCTTTAATGGTGTTAAAATGGTTGCTGGTGCCACGAGGTGCCTTTGTCCTGCAGTCTTACTGGGATCCCACCTTCGTCGTCAGAGTTAGATTGCGCAGCGTGGGGAAGACTCGAGTTGCAGTGAACAGTAAGCTCTCGTTTATTGCGGTTAGTAATCCGGACTGCCGGCAGGCTGATGGGAACCCGCTTTTATGGGATTTCCCTGGCTTGCCGGCCGACCACTGACATTGGTTCAAACTTCCCGCCTCTAGTTAGCCAACCAGCGGCAGCGCATGCAAATGTGGATTAAGGATGACACAACATAGGCTACCAAATAATCTTAAAGTACAATGAAACCACCTTGGGTTTAAAATTTGGCAAGGTGTTCTTTTCTTCAAATATTAATCGTTTTTTCTCCAAATATATTTTGCATAGTGGTAACAAACAATTTTTTTCCATTCATCAGTCCAAAGTTCTTTGCTTCAAAATATTTCAAAATTTTCCTTTCCATGCTTTAGTTTAGACCATTATTTTTGTGATGAAGCTGGAAAAAATATTTCGTCTGGCGACTGCCCCATGTAGATCATTATTGTATAAACAACACTGCCCTATCGATCTGTGGACAACTACCAGTATTTCAGCTAAATTTTCTAACAGGTTATTTGAAATGATCTGTGGGTTCTGTGTTGCTAAACTGTCTAGTTTTCAGGCAGCACCAGCAGAGCTCATGCTCAGTAAAATCTGAAAATAGATTTTTCAGCAAGACAATCATAGCAATATGATTATATACTGCTTCATAGTGCTTTACAGCCCTCTCTAAGCAGTTTAAACTGTTAGCATATTGCCCCCAACAATTTGGGTCCTCATTTTACTGACCTCAGAAGGATGGGAGTCAACCTTGACCCGGAGAAACTCGAACTGCCCAATTGCTGGCAGCCAGCAGTCAGCAGAAGTAGCCTCCAGTACTACATTCTAACCACTGCGCCACCATGGCTCTTATGTAAATCATCTCTTCATAAATTGACCATGATGTGCTTAAATAGGGGGGGGAAAGATAAAAGGTTTTGAAATGGCTTTCTTAGTCCCCAGATTTTAATAATGAAGGACTATAGGAAGATCTCAAAAATGCAGGTCATGCAAACAGATCAAACAATATTTCTATCCTAGAAAAGTTCTGAAATGAGGAGTAAAGAAAATAATAAAATGAGAATAGAAAGGCAAAAAGAAACATTTGAAAGTTGTTGCTCCTATCAAAGTAGGTGTTACAAAGTACTCAGTAAAAAAGTGTCAGCTACCATATTCAATGTTTTCGTATTTTGAATCTAAAAATATCTGCACATAAATAGTAAACACCTTTTGAAATTTGTTTATCAGACATTATGCCAGCTTCTGTTAACTTATGTTTTAACTTCTGCATTATCTCTATATTTAGAGAGAACTGTTTTCAATTATGGTTTTTTCCCCCCAAATTGGGAATATACTACAGGCTGATTTTTAAAATAAATGTGTTGATTATTTTTTAAACTCCTAATTCATTCAAAAAACTTTATGTGAAAGAGTATATGTAATCTCTAGCAGCCCCTTACTCAAGAGTTAATTACAAGCCAATAGGTATATGCAAAAAGCTTGGAAAAAGGATTATATGAGAAAAGAAGCTGCTTGCACATTAATATGTCTACTACAAACTGTTTTGCCATTTCAGCATGCCATGGAAATGCACCAATTCTCCATTCTGTATTACCTCAGAGGATTTCTTAATTCTCAGGAATGTCTTTGGAAAGAGGTCACCAGAGAGAGAAGGCTGCTTTAAGAAGTAGCAAGTGACAGCAAACAAACCAACAAACAGCTGCACACATTCAGTTCTTTTTGATAAAACTTTTATATACACAAGACCTAGAGCAGAGGTTGGTTCCTACCGGTTCTATAGAACCGGTAGTAACTCCGCAATGACATCACGGAGCCGGTTCCATCAGTGTCTCCGTGGGCACTGCCATCTTGGATTTTGCTTCTGTGCATGTGCAGAAGCTAGTTTTTGATTGCTGCGCGCACGTGCACATGCAGCGCAAACCTGAGCAAACCAGCAGCAAAAATATTCACAACCCACCCCTGACCTAGAGTACCCAATCTGCTGCAGAACCCTTGTCAATCCCCCTAGCCACACACCTAAAAAGAAAAGGAAGTGCAGTTGGAAAGAGAGATGCATCAGAAATAAAAAGAACCATAAGAACAAGCAGCTCCTGCTATGAAAAGTAGCTCAAGATTATAGAAGAATTGATTAAAAAATGTTTTCACTCTGCATAATTTCCCAAGATTTTAGAAGATAATACTTAAACCTTCAGAGCATATTTAAAGGAAAATATATCATTATTTACAAACTTTCTCTCAAGACGTAACTCTAAATGTCTTCCCGGCATCAACCTGAAACATATGGCAGCCTTCTGTGCTCCAGTACACATACTTGTAAATAATCCCAGTGTCTATTTATTCCTCCTGTGGATTGCCATCCACAATCCACTCCGTCGACAGTGTCATGTGATCCAAATTGTCCTCCACTGTTATAGCCTGCCTTACAGACATGAACTATCAACCAGGATCAAGTGACAAACTGCAGATATTGTAAAGCAAAACTGTGCTGAGCAAATGTAAACAAGAAATTCTCTATCTTTATTTTGCGTGTTTATTCTTCATGTTTACATAATCACCCATCTCACAGAACATGATTCTGGCAGTGCAGAATAAACAATAAAACTGTTAACAAGTTAGAAATATCAAAATTATGATTAAAAGGCAAGAGGAGGATAACAAATTATAGTAATAGAGCCACCTCAGCAACTCCCCATTCCCTTGAGACTCCAAAGCCTGATGACATAATCACGGTTTGAGAGACTTACAAAAAATTAACAGGGATAGAGCCAACTTCACTTCAGGGAAATGTTGTTCCATAAGGTGGGTACTTCAGCAGGAAAAAAAACTCCTCTCCTTAGTCTCACCAAATGTAGCTCTTTAGCAGATAGAACCAATAGGGTGGACAGGTGCAATCAGGAAGAGATAGACCCTCGAATAACCCAGCCCTATGCCATGAAGTGTTTTTAAAAGTCAAAACAAACACACTTAAATTTAAGATATGAGGTCAACTCAATCTTATTCAACATAATATTGCGTAATATTTCATACAAGACAAGTAGCCATTTTTTAAAAAATTCTAAAAAAATTATTCAACTCTTTAAGCTGTACTTAATTTCATAGTCTAATAAATTGCTTTCGGTGAGCTGGTTGCAAAGGATGGATGCCTTTGTTTCTAGATACAACCTGGAAAGCAGCAGCCTGAAATATTATAGTATTTTACCATTCATTCCAACTGAATGCAGAATTAAAGAATATATAAATGGCAAACTTGTTCCTAATTCTCATAATGAGAAGTAGGTGAGAACTAGTAATTTCCAACTGTTCACAGCCGTCAAGCCAAAACAGTGAGACTTTTGCATGTTCACCATGTAAAAAAAAACAAAAAGCAAAATTTGTCCACCACACATTACCACAGACAGCTAAAGTCAACATTGTACAGTGCTCCAAAGCAATTCATATGGTGAGTTAGGATCACCAAGTGAATAACAAATAATATTTTTACAGGCTTTCATGTATAAGCCACATTTTTGTTGATACACTAATTCCTCTGAACATTGGGATAACTCCATTTTTCCTGCTCAAAACTATTAAAATCATTGGGGATGTTTTTGCCCAACTCTTTCGTTGACTGTGCACTAAAAGAAATAGTTATACCTGCTTCAATCTGTTGGGCTGATTTCTATAGCAAGAGACAACATGCGCTTTCACTCCCATTATTCCTGGAAAGACAGTCATTTCTGTTGTGTTTATTTCATCTGACCTGGCTTTTCTTTTGTGTGCCAAAGAAATTCAGAGCTGAAAAATATTTAGACCTGATATGGCTCTATGCATTGGTAAGTCCAAACTATAGTTTTATTGTTTTAAATCACTCAGTTGTTTCCAACTCTTAATGATCTGATGGATCTCATTTTGCCAGGACTATCAGCAACTTGTAAAATCAAGCTAGTGTCATCAGTGCAATCTGTAACCATCTTGTTTTCTGCCAATCTCTTTGTTTCGTTGCCATTACAGGTGTTCAAAGCAATATCTTTCCTGAAGATATATTTTGCAACAACTGAATGGCTCTCTTTTTAAAAAAATGCTTTGCAATATTTAAAACTGAAAAATCCAAAGTATTGCACATATTCTAATTTGGAACAATGAATAAAGAACTGAATGATGAAATACAGGTGGGGAAGCCATTCTGTGAACGCAAACATCTAACATCTGCATATTATTGTAATTGTTAAAATTAAAATATAAATAGAGATCTTAGAACACAATGAGAAGAATGCATCATTTCAAATTCTATAAAACAGCCATACAGCTTCTACACAGATCACAGAAATTAATTTGCACCAAAAAAAATCACAATGCTCTGATTAAACCCAGTAAGTATTTTCAACACTTAATATCATCATATATAAAATTCCATAAAGTTTTTGAAAATGAAGTAGTCAAAGAATTAACTCCCTGTCATTTCAGGCTAAGTGATGATAATATTTAGCAGTTTGACTATCCAAAATACATTACATAGATTCTAAGTAATCCCTGTAACAATGTCATAAAGAGGATACCTATGCTTGGCATAAGAAATAGAGTAAAACTAAGAAACTAGTGAGTACTGAAAAGACACTTAAAGTCTTTATATCAAAATTAAATTTTTAGCTGAGCAAGACTCAATCCATAGCCCAGGCCAATGCACTATACATAAACTGCTTTAAAGAACGCACATAATTTCCCTATCAATTAACTTCACATCTCTGAAAGCACAGGCATGAGTTTCCTGGGGGGGAAACAGATAATGGGGTAGGAACAACAGACAAAATGTGTATCCATAATCCCTATCACAACTTGGCAATTGCCATCAATGGTAGACTTTACCTTAGCTTCAAAATGAAGCAGCTGACAATCATTTTGCAACCTATTTCTCTTGTCAAACTCAGTATTTTGTACTGAGAAGAAATGTTTGCTCAGTTTCCTAGAAAAGGGATATGGGCATTTATAGCAGTGATATGCTACTGGAAGAATAAATCCAGCTTTTTCCACCCTATTTCTAGTTTCTCTTTTTCCAGATCTCCTTTTCATTTGCCAGTTCTAAACCCACTCCCCAATCTGCTCCACTTTAGAAAACCAGTTCTTGTTGCATAATCTTCTCCTGGCATGGTTACTCTGAAGTAAGCAAAAAGATCAATTTAACATAATAATGCTTGGTATGCCAAGTATGCTTAATGATTTAGAAATGAAAAGGATGGATAGTAGGATACACGGCTTCCACAATGGGGAGAGGATAAAAGAGGGAAAAATGAATTTGTGTACCTTGCTGTCACCATACATGCAACAGAATTTAAGTATTTATGTTAAATGTCAAGATGTCATTACAGTCATACCATTTGAACTATGATGTCATAACACACGTCATAATGTACATGGTGTCATTTTGAATTATTACAGCTTCTTAATGAATACCACTAGTTATATTTACCAATCCCCAGCACATCACAACAGCTGAAGACAATTCTGAACAAAGCAAGAGAGAAAGCTGCACATCCAATTCTCCAATACAGATTAATACCGTAGTTGTATATTCCTTTCAGTGTACGGCTGTTAATACATAGAGACCAAAAACATCTTCTGCACATCATGAAAACCTGTCTGCAAGCCTTGTGCACCTACAGTGTAATATTACACAGATGCATCCTTAGAAATGATGCATTTATGACACCAAACGTAAATCCACTGAAGAGATTATAAAGTTTTCTTGCCATCACAGCCCTGTATCAGCAAGCCTGTGTGATCTTTTTCTAAACTGGCTGGTTGAAATCCAAGATAGGAGCAGGGGACTTGAAAGGGTGCTTGTCCAATGAATAACACAATGACCCCAAATACAGGATGGCTTCACTTGCACTTCTATATCAGAAGTACAAAAGATGAAAAGACCAATTTTGCAAAGGTTGCACAAACAGGTGGTTTTTCAAATTTTACAATGTCTTGACACTATTTTGCCCTTGGATTCTTCATATGAGTGCAAGATGCTTGTCTAGTAAGAGATCCATATAATCCTATGTTCAATCGTAAGTGGCTTGGACCTTTATTACTACTAGCACTGTACTCCCTCCCCCCAGATAGAATGTGCCTATTCTTCATGATCTAGATATTTTGGCTGTCCACCTCGCAAGGGATCAGGAGACTGGAAATCTGAATCTGAATTACTCCGATACAGCTCTTCTCACTCTCTGAAAACATGTCTCCTAAAGGCCATAGACTAGCCAGACAACACTGCTGTTTTTTTTAATATACTGATAAAAACATTCCTCTTCCAAAGGCATTCATTTAGGAAGATGTTAATTAGACACTATTTTCTATGTTGTTGACTGCATCTTTGAATTATGTATTACTTTATGATTGTTTTTAGACTGCATATTGTAGTCCATCTATACTTGACAAATTAGTGGCATATAAATGCTGGTCATCTGTCTGTTCATCCATCCATCCATCCATCCATCCATCCATCCATCCATCCATACATACATACATACATACATACATACATACATAC
>JANHFT010006208.1:15449-27339 GCA_032467955.1 Pseudoxenodon macrops | reverse complement strand
TTACAGGTTTCCACCCCTTAGTTGAAAGTTCAAGATCCTGCCCTCACACCCACAAGTCCGTCACATGGTCCAATCTCCCTCTGCCATGCTGGCAGATGCCCCCACCTCGTTCCGGTCTGGTGTGAAGACAAAAGATGACCTTGGCTTACAAGAAAGAATGTAAATATGGCTACATGTCTCCAACTCCACACTCTACCCCCTTCCATTTCCCCACAATAGAAAAATGCATAGTAGAATAGTTGAAAGTGTGGCAGGCCAAAATACAGGCCTGACACTTGATCTTATCAATGTATTGCTTATACAACAAATAAAGAACACAGGGCTAATCTAAAATAAAATTAATATTTTTAGGTTTGTTTTTCCTGCCTTTATACTTTTATAAATAACTCAATTAGGCAGTAAATATACCACATATTCCTTCCTCCTCCTGTTTTCCCCACAACAATACTATGAGCTGGATTGGGCTGAGAGTGTTGACTGGGTCAAAGTTACACAAATTCATACCTAAGGTGGGACAGGAACTCATTGTCTTGGTTTCTATAGCCAGATGCCTTAATCACTAAAGATGTCTCTTCCAGTAAACCAAACTGGACTACACCAAACTTATTTTCTGAATAAGTAGGCATACTAATTGGTTGCTATAACAAATAAACCATATTTGTTTATAACTAAATAGAGCCTTTATGCTACTAAGAAATATAATCCAAAAACTTTGAACTATGCAGCCCACATACCTTTCTTACAACAGTTTGCATTTGCTTAGAGGAACAACTGTCTAATTAAGGGTTTCTATCAGCACCCTCTCTATATAAGTAGACACTACTACTTACTAGAAGATGATAAATATAATAACAAATACATTTCCACCCGAACTCCATAGCTATATAAATTTGGGTGACTCGATGTTGCCTTCCTTTTGACGGCTAGATTAGTCTACAATAGGGAAATCTGTAGGATGGGTCTTAAAAGTCAGGATTAATATGATAATGCTCTGGCTCTTTTGTATGTAAATTATAATTCATATAAATGAGGTGGTGTGACTGAACAATTGGATTTTTTTTTTACATACACATATACACATGTACTTGTTTGCCTTTGGCATATAGCCCTGAAATGTCTTCTTGGTCTACTATCTAAGGATTAACCATAGCGATCTCCTACACAAGGATTAACCAGATCTGTCCCTGCTTAGTTTCTAGACATCAGCCAATCAGCTGGACTCTGCCACTTAGTTGAAGTTGAAAGAAATAAACAATACATACGAGCATATACACTACAACTGCAATGTAGGAACCATTATTTTCACAGAGCAAGGTCTATATGGCTGGCCACTAATATGTTGTTCTATAATATGGAGATTATCTACGATCTTTTGCTGGTCCTATAAAACTAAGGAAGAAAATATCATGTTCCTAAAAGTGCCCCAAAGGAAACAAAGGCAAAGAGGTAATTAAAGTGGAAGAAATCGAAAACATTGAAAGGAAGAGAAGGAAAGCCCTTTTCAAGTAAGAACCTCACACACCTGGTAATGCAAAATGTGGAAGGGGAGATAAAACTCTTTACTAGCATGTCGGGTAACTTTCTTCCCCAAGAAAGGCAGCTCTTCATGGTATGGCCCTCATGGTATGGCCAGGAGAAAGAAACAAAAAGCTTTGCTTCCAGGTTATAATACGTGGTAATTACTCTTAACTGGAACACAGTTTGGTACAACCATTAGGCTAATAACAAAAGTTTGAAATTATCTAATTATCTAATGTACAATAATTAAAATTAATAATGTAAAGTTTGAACATGGTCCCAAGCTTTAGATGATCACAAAGCAAATTTTTCAGTTTCACACATGCCTAATCAAAATGGAACAAACCCACTTTATGATTGAAGTGTTGTGGGAATCCAAACAATACATATGATAGAAATGGAGACAGACTTGGGATTTTCCATTTTAGATACCACAAATTGGTAGAGCTGTACTTCTATTGTTTTCTTTTAGGTTTTCATTTCGTTTTTATATTTTGTATGATGTAAAGTTACACACACACACACACACACACACACACACAAAACTGTCCTCTCTTTATCATCTTTCCTTGCTGAATGTTCAATGAAAAGTCTTTGGAGAAAGCCGTAAGAGAGTTGTAGTTCATTGGAACAAAAGGAAAGAACTATAATGCCTGGCAATAATCAGATATTAAGTGACTAATATATCCAGGACTAGAACAGGATATTGGTCTATCTGCAGTAGCATTTTTCTCTGTGCACCAGTATTTAAAATAGCTTTAGCTGCTGCGTTTATAGAATGACAGGTACATGAGTATTCCCATCATTTAATAAGCAATCTCGGCACCAACTTCACCAATTTCACAGAAGAAGCACCCTTTCCTTCAAGCAAAGCAAAGGATCATGAGGCCCTGTAAATTCCATGGCTCTAATAGAGCCTGCATACCCTCACTCAGCCAAAAAATACAATTATATTTTGTACCTTTTCTATAATTTCTACAATTTATTGTCTGGTGAATAAGAAAATTCGTCTGGAGGAAAAGAAGTAAAATGGTGCTATTTCTTTCCTGCTGTTTTACAAGTTACCGTAACTTTGTGTTCACTATAAAATAAAATATGTCCATCAAAGCAACTGGACCGCATAAGAAGAATATTTCCATTATACCAAACATTCTCTCTTAAGATTGTAAAAACAGAACTTACTTTGACTTACAAATGACCAAATTACTGATTTATATGTATTAAGAGTTTTTTTTAATCAAATGACATAAAGTAAACCATATTAACTTACTAGTAGAGAGTCAGAGTGATTATCGGTACAAGATGATCCAAGCAGATTCATGCATTGTTACTCAGCAAGCACATGAGTGCAATTTTTTTGACTTTGTTTTGTCTTCATAGTAACAAGGACTCTATAAACTGATCTCACACATGTAAAAATGTTGTAATCTAAAATTCCTTTAGGGTTTTTTCTAGTATTGCCTTACAGCTTGAATTAAGTATTAAGAAAACATTTCTTCAAATAAGTTACATTTGGTCATCTACACCTATTATGGAAATGGGAAAGCCAGGGTCACTTGAGCCAAACTTTTTGTTAGACTTCCAGCCAATGCTTGGCTGATGACATCAAATAAATATTTGAAAGGTAGTTCCATGAATGTATTGCAACTCAAATAAAGTCTCTTGTAATCATTTGCAAACTAACAAATGTATTATGACATAATTCTACCTACCAAAATCCACCAGAGACAGAAAATGCTATCTTGGATTAAAGTCAAATTGGGACATAGTGGGAAAAGATTGTAAACAGTAATGAAAATATATACCTTTGCCCTATTTGGACTGACCCTTCACTCCCTTAGCTACTATATCTTACATGCCCATGCCATCAATTCAGTAACAACACATATCCAATCTTTCTTCACTAGATTGCCTTTATCACTGGAGTCACATGTCTATTTTAACCCTTAGATGCCCCCAGTTAAAAGAATCTGAGCATATTGTTTATGTTTAGAAGGTTGGTTCTGTCTGACACATTTGTGTATGCATAAAACAGTCTTAAAGGAAAAACCTACTTTAATTTGTTATGTTACGTCTGTATATCACAGGAAATAACTCAATGAATTTTCTAAAGATGGTGTATATAACTGATTAAATAAAAGCAGCTTTTCAGAAAATCAAAAGGTTTTTAATTCAACAGCCAGATACTCTACCTTCTTAATGTTTATACCCCTTCAAGGATGGTGCAAGTGTGCTTCATTTTTGTTTGACATTCTCTCCAACTATTTATTTATTTATTTGCTTGGGTGTGTGTTTATTTATTTATTTATTTATTCATTCATTCATTCATTCATTCAACCTCTAGCATCTCTCACATTCTGCTTTAGTTGGCATATATTACCAGTAGCACATTTAATTTTTCTCTGGTCCTCAGATATCATAACAGCTTTCTTAAATTAATTGGCAGTTTGCTTCCATTAAGGAAGTTGGGTGAAGGGCAGGAGGCATAAAAAAACTGAAGCTGGCAGCCAGGTTTTGACTTTCTTAACTTCTTAACCTGCTGTTTTATCAACAGTTTTTCAACAAAACCTGCCACCCACCAGAATCATCTCCTATCAACTGAGATTACTCAAAGTGATGCTGCTTGAGAAAGATTCAATTTGTGAGTTAAAATGAAGCTCATCAGATAGCTCTTACAATGCAAAAGCTGTATTTGTACATACATAGAATATCACAAACATACAATCCACATTTTAGCCTAGCTTGCTGCACAAATTCAAACCCTATAGTTCAAACTATTATTCAAATTGGATAAAGACTCCAATATTGTTCAAATAAAGGATCATTTTCCTACAAGTAGGCTCATTCATTGTAATCTTGCAGGAGGAATGAGCTTTGTAAAACATCAGTTCCATCTACACTCCTGACAATATAGCTTATCACATTTTCAGGCTGACCTGTCAAAAACCAACAACTGGGTAAGTTCAAGACAAACTTGACATGCTAATAAGATTTCACTGATCATATATTTAATAATTGCTCTCTTCAGTAAACATGTCTGAAGGGCAACAGCGGACATATTCAAAGCTTTTGGAGAATTCTTGTATGTTTCACCACCATAAAACACATTGCCCTCAATATCGCATCCCGATATTCAAAATCAATTGTTACTGAAAAGGTTACAGTATATAAGGCCTAACAAAAAGTATTTATCTATTTATAAAAATTATAGGTCCCCCATCTTACCTCAAGGTAACTCTGGACAGCTTACAATCAAAATATGGGCTGCAAAAATGTGGATAGTTACTAGATAGTGTCAAAGGTGTAGAGAATGCTAGCTGTTTATTCCAATCTAGTGGCAATAGTTAACAAAGCCATGTATAAGGTTGGAATTCTTGGGAAGTTAGAATCACTTATTAAAACTGATTACCAATTGTAACTGTTCATTAAGACTTCACCATAAGAGAAAATTCAAACCCTCTTCAATAATAAAACCACACTTTATACAATTCATATAGTTCTTTCTCCGTTATTTTTTTAAGATTTGCCAAAAACTACCGTATGTCTAATCTTTACTGGATTTATCTTGTGTCCTTGTTCCAAGAGGTAAAACTATCGCAACTGAGATTTTATAATACTAAACTAAAAGAAAAATAATAATTGCATTTCAATTGTAACTTCTTAATCTCCAAACTATTATCATTAAAAAAACATATAAATCTTTACAAATTTTACGCAACATAGAAATACTAAAAAGGAAGTAAAAAGTAAGTTTGGAGATTATGACAAAAATCAGATCCAAGGAAACATTCTGTACACATACTATCATTTATTATCAGTAATACTTCCAGTGCTATTCCTAAATAGGAAAAACTGGTAACATGCAGGTGCACTAACAACATTTCATTGGAGTACAGTATATGAAATGACAACTATTTTCCCTTTACAACATAAACTTTTTAAGAAAACTGCTTTTTAATCTATGTAGAAATGGTGCAAACTGGCATCAATTTTAAAAGTATGGAAGCTTTATTGAATGGCAGTTTTTTGACAAAGAGCTAGATGGAGCAATCCTATACATATATACTGAAAAATAAGCTCCACAGTGTTTTATAGAATGTACTCTATTATACAGAATAGCATTATTTCAATAGCATAAGTGGAGAAAAATCAAAGCTTGAAACATATTACACAGACATTTTTTTTAACAAAACAAAAATAAAACATGGGTCTCATTCGTATTTTCCATTTATAAACTCCCTCATGTATCTCCATCATAATACCGTATTTTCTTGCCATTCCACTGAAATGAATACAATGCTATAAACCAATCATTTTAGAAATTTGTGAATGGGTAGCTAAGCACATTTTTCTAACCCTAATAGCAACAGGCAATATTTTCTATTAAAGCATCTAATCGTAAAAGCCCTTTAGAAAGTTCAGGAAAAAATATCAACTGATTAATTAGCAAAAAGTGAGAATATTCTGCAAACTGCTAAACAGTTTTATTTGTAATACATTACGCATTAATACAGACTTAAATTATTACATACAGGTCTCACATTTTATTAAAGAGAACATGCACCATTTAAAAGAACAAAGGCAACCCTGTGATATAGGGGCACAAACAATGTGGGGAAAAGTAACTATCCAGATCTTCTCCCTTATAACAAATAAATGAAGTCTGACACTAGGACACTGTTCTAGTCTTAAACAATTTTATGTACAGTATTTTCCTTAGAGCTACATAAAACAGAAGAGATAACATCTTTTTTTTTCCACATCACTCTGTATTATTCATCTGTTTTCCAGGCAAGGAACAGCAATGGTGTATCTTAGAAGTATTTTAAGTATGAAAGTATTAAATATTTTATGAAGATCTGTGGAAAAAAAGGTGGTATTGGGGACCAGGGATTTCCCCTTCATATGTTGATTTCCCATCATTAAAGTACAGAGGGAACAAACGATGGGGAGGGAGAAAGGGCAAGTACAGGCTTTATTCCCTTCCCTCCTCCTCCTTCAGTTTCACCAAGGACAATATCAGGCAAGTCTTTAAAGGTCTCTTCTCAATCTCTCCTCCAGCCCCGCACCCTTCTTCGCACTTCCGCACAGACATTTATGGACTGAAGATTACATGGAGCAAGCATGGGCGAGAGCGCCTGTGGGTTACATAATCGTATCTAAACATCCATATGCGTACCGATTATATAAGGGGGGGATATTTGTTTGCAAGAGACTACCAAAGGGGGGGAAGGGGGGACGGAGGCGAGAGCCAAGATTTCGTTGCAAACCCCTAAGGAAGCCAGCATGCAGAAGAGGGAAGAGAGGGAGATCACATCTGCTTTCGCAGCCCTCGCAGCAGCAGCAACAGCAGCAGCAGGCAGAGCCCCTTGTTAACCCCCTTCCTGTGGCTTTTACACGTCATGGAACATTCCCGGAACGGGCCAACGTTCCACCCACTTCAGGGAACAGACATAAAGGCGCAACACACAGATATCCTTCTCGGCTTGTCCGCCCTCTCCACCCCCACCCACCCCCATCTCCTCCGTTCGCCCTGCACATTCATTTCCCCTCCTCCCCCGCGCGCACAGCTGCTGCCGCTGCCGCCACGCGCTTTTTCCCCGGCCCCCATCAGGGGGGCTCCCACATGCCACCTCCGCCCCACAGCCCACCAGAAGTATAGCGAAGTCAAGTCACCCGGACGACCCTTCCCCACCCCTCCCCACCGCGCTTTGAAACGCTTTCCGACTAAGCAAAAACCCCGCCGCCCTTCGCGACCTAGCCCCAGCGCGCGCGGGCGTTGCGCGCGTGCCCACTTCTCCACCTCGCCGCTAAGCTACCTTTGAAATGGGCAAGAGCTATGCCTCAGCCGGACCCCGGCGGCAGCAACCTCCGCGCCGCGTCCCTTCCTTTCTGAGCTCCGCGTCCTCTCTTCCTCCGCCTCCTCATCTGCTCATTAGTAACCATGCACATACTTCTTCCCCACAGGAGGAGATTACGCAAGCCCGTTTCGCTCCTTAATCTGCATACACTTACATGCTGGGTATTCCCCACATTCCCTAACAGTAGGCCACGAGCAAAGGACCTCGTTCGCGCGCGAGGCGCGCGCGCGTGCACATACACACATATATATTCACATACAAAACAGAAAGGTGGGGGTGGGGGTGGGGGTGAGAGGATTGTCTACCGGCGGGGAGGAAAAGGAGGAAGGGGAAGTCAGGTTGCCAGATCTGAACTTCTAATATGCAAATCAAGAAGCGCCACACACTGGAACCTGGGGTGGCGTCCTCTTCCACAGCATGTGACAACGCTCGCAAGGGTCTCTGCAAGACCGGTTTCCATTAGTCAAATGTGCGCTGCATCGCAGGCGTTAGAGAAACGCTCTCTCCGACGCGCGGTTTGTGTGACAAGCCCCGTTACCCACAAGGCAAGCGAAGCGAGGGATGAGCAGGTTTACACATACGTCTTGTCTCCCCACACACACACACACGGACACCTTCCCTATCTCCCCCGCGGGAACTGAATAGACCGGAGCCGGACGCTGTCCCCGACCACTCCCTTGGTCACCTCACTTGGCAACCCCATAATCTTTCCAACTATTGCTCAAAAAGACACTACAGTGCAGTGCATCGTTATAACGACGAGCCCTTGCTTTTCTATTGCTTCCTCCACTCCCAAAGGCAGGCAGCTACTCGTTAATGAAACAGTCCGATCCTTCTCCGCTTCCCTATTTTAAGACCAACTTAGCTCCAGTAACAAGGATCAGGGACACGTCAAAGAACTGTCAGTTGTTTTCCCCCCTCCCCCGAAGAGAAGGGTTCGGTATTGGAAATAAACGAGGCGAGAGGGGGAGGCAGGCAGGCAGGTATCTTTGCAGCAAAAGCTCACCTGGGAGTCAACGAGAAGGAAAGCCTTCTGCACCGCGCGTCATTTCTTGTTGCGCCCTTACTAAGCCTGGGTCTGGAGTGGGGTGCCTTGCAGCTTTGCTTTAAATAGCGACAGGTATTCCACAAGCCAACGGGTGTCTGATTCGTGTGTTTCTGTTCAAATCGATCATCGCTTTCTCCTTTTATCCTCCTCGGTTAAATAGAATTTAAAAAAAAGAAATATCTAGCAGTGCTGTCTTCCTCGCGCCATATAGAAGTACACACACACCCGCACACAGATACTATTCGTATGTGTAGGTATGTCTATAAATATATCAGCCTTAAAGGACGAGGGCCGAGAGGCCGCAGTGGTCGGTTGCGTGTGCGAGTGTTTGTATTTTTCCTCCCTTCTGGATGATAGGAGCCTCTCTGATCTGCAGGCGGACTGGGTTATTCCTGGCACCACTTCCCAGAACAGAAGTTACAAGGGGAGAGAGCAAGGGGAGAGCTCAGCCAGTGATGTCATCGGATCCCCCATTGCGTCCCGGAGAAGGGAGGGGAAGTAGGCTGAACCAGAAGATCCAGTTCCCGAGAGACCTGGCTTGAACGCGGTGTCTGTTTGACAGACGGAGCGTGTACGAGAGGTGCTCCGTGCAAAGCGGGGGAGGGGAGGGGAAGGAAGGAAGGAAGGAAGGAGGCGGGGCTTCCCCGATCGCAGAGGGAGCTACGAGTCCCTCCGTCGGTCAGGGGAGATCTCGCTTCCTCTTCCCTCCCCCTGCAAAGGGAACTCCCCGGAGAGCCTGTTTCAACTTGTCATGCGAAAGTTGTGCGTCTTCCCAGCTTGAGAATTTCCTTTAAGGATGTGGGTGGGATCTTCTGTTCTGCTGCCCATTTTCCCTCCTCCTCTCCTCCTCCTCCTCCTATTTCCCTTTTGTTTCTTTCCTTCCCTTCTGCACCTCCCTGGGCCGGCCAAGGTCATATTAACTGCCGGGAGAAGAACCAAATTTAAGAAACAAAACAAAAACAAACAAACCCACCACGCCGACCGCATTCCTGCGGCATTTTTAAAGCTTGCTTTTTTTGCAGCTGCTTCCAACCTTTAGGACAACCGTCTGTTCTGTGAATTTTTTTTTTTTTTATTCCGTTGGAAAGTTGATCCGCAGTTTGCAGAGCGTCGCTGGTTTTGCATATGACCCTATAGGTAATGTCTCGCATTCTTCGAACAGTTCAGACGCCCTGCCCATTTCCCGGCGGAAAACGATTCGCTTAGGAATTCTGCTGCAGGCTTTAGGATGTATAATTAACTATTTTCACTTTTGTTCGTCTCTTAACTAATCCGTATTGCTTGATATACGTACAAGGGGAAATGTAGAATTTACAGTCAAAAAACATCTTTAAATAGGTTGAGTTTATTTCGTCTTTCGGGTTAAGGGAAGCAAGCAGGTCTTGGTAAACTCCTTACGAGATCGGAAGGTCCGGGACAGCTGTCAATCTAACCGCAGCCTTATTAAATAGGGTGAGTTGTTGCGGTTCTTCCCTGGTTCGGCTTGGGATCTTGTGCGCCAAATGGAAAATCAAAATGTTTGACGTCGGCTGTGTTTGCCTGTTCCCAAGGCGGGTAGAAAAGCTGATGGAACGCATTATGGAAAAATCGGATGTAATGGAATCAAAACAGATCCTCCTACGACTCATATGACTGTAATGTGCTGACCCAAGAAAACCACCAGAAATCATAGTTTATATCTCAGCTCAATAACTCTGCAGTCTCCCATACTAGGTTGCTATTTGGCATAAAACCTTGCACTGTGAACATAATTTCACAGGGCCTCTAGTAGTTCTCTCCTGTTGGTATTCCTTCCAACTTTTCACACTATTTCTGCTGTCAAGTTTCATTCCAGTGTGTGTCCATTGAAGAGCAGATTCTCTTTGATTTCGAATTATAAGGCTTCCCCATCTTCTATCAAAAAGCTTAACTTGCCCTCATATTCAAATACCTGGACATCAACTAAAATAACTACAGAGTGCCCTGGTGCAGGCCCACCTGTTTGATTCAATCAGTGCATTTTGCAATGTTGAAAACCATAAGGAGCTACATTTCAACGTTTTATGCTATTATGAAATCGGAATAGATGTCTATACAGGTGTGGTTGGTAGAAATGAATGTGACCCACTGATCCATGTTTTATAACTTATTTTATCTCAGGAATAACAAAAAGGTTGTGCGTGTGTGTTTGAAATGGAAAATTCCTCCTAGTTTTTATGGTGTTTGTATATTTTGTATCTACTTTCAATTTTTGCACAACCTACCAAATTTTGTAGATAATTTCTGCAGTGTTTTATTACCTTTAAAAACATTGCCTCAAATTAGAGGTTAATCAGATTGCCACAATTTGTCCTGGCAGTACAGAAGAATTGTAGAAGCTTTCTTAGACTGAGGAATTTGCAATCTGTTCATAACTGCTCACTGCAGTCTTCACTTTGGTGAAGAGTAAATTGTTTTGTGATTGGAAATACTGAAAGAAGAGCATGAGGTCACGCTATCAGACCTCTGCAATTTAGGATATCAACTATTTTGCTATCAGTTATTTTATAAATCATACAATGTTAAGTAAAGTTTGGGTGCTTCATACTTAACATTCCCTGTAGCATCATTTTATACTGTACTGTTTAGAGCTTTAGTACATTATGTTGAATGTAAAACAAGTCTCCAGAAGGTTTTTAAACGATGAAAAGAACAGGAAGGCTTACATTACTTTGAAAGCATTAATTAGTTTAGCAATAAGAGGATGCCTATGTTAATACATTGATCACTAATTGTTTATATAAAAAAATTAAAGGGTTCTATTTGGAAATAGATTGTGTTGGTCTTTAATGAAATTATTACTATGTGTAATTTTGTATTTAATAGTTTAATATTTAATTATCTAAGAGATTAATTTCCTCATTAAAATTTTACATGTTAGGTGTCAACCTTTGAAAGATCTTTCCATTTCTAGAGAGCTATTGAGGTGTGTTAAGCTAGGCCTTCTCCCATAGGTAACTGCAATTTTCACTTTCTCCACTATTATAAAGTGAGTTAAGATACACTTTTTCAATCAAAACTTTTAGTGAGCTTTTTAAACAAAAATGCTGCACTCAGTTTATTCTTTTCTATTTGAGTTATGTACAGGTGGGTAATCATCCAGTTACGACAAGTTCATTTAGCGACCATTTGAAGTTACGACATCAAACACACACACCCAAGAACTTATAACACAGTCCCAAGGTTATGAATGTTGCAACACCACGGCAGTCGTTCACCCTTACGAACAGTCGCAGAGGCACTGCAACATTCATACTGCTTATTCCCCCCCCCACCAGATATCCACAGGAGATCACTAATCTTGCAAAGATCTAACAAAGATCTTTACAAAAAAGTAAAGTCCTACACCTAGGTAAAAAGAACCAAAAATATACATATAAATTGGGTGAAACCAGACTAGTCACAAAGGAATACCTGGCACACAGATTAGCTATTCCACAGCTAG
>JANHFT010006208.1:0-15349 GCA_032467955.1 Pseudoxenodon macrops | reverse complement strand
TTGTGTGTCCAATCACATTTGGCCAATAAAGAATTCTATTCTATTCTATTCTATTCTATTCTATTCTATTCTATTTTCTATTCTATTCTATATTGGGGAGAAGAACGGCAGGAAAGATAGGATAGCCATGCAGATTCACTTTCTTTCTCCATATGTGTGTGCGCACATATGTGTGTATATGTGTGTGCACATGTCTGAATAGATAAGCATCTGAGTATACACACACATGCACATACAGTTACATACAGAGAAAGAAAATTGGGGATATAGAGAAAGAAAATTGGGGATGTTAAGGAAAGCAAATCATCTGGGAAAAGAAAGGCAGAAAATCATCAAAGAGAGAAATGGAGACTGATAGAAAACTTGAGCAAGATGAAGACTAGAAACAACATGATCATGGTGAGCTAGTTTCCAAGAGAAGCAGATGCTTTGACAAAAGGAACTGTGGTACCAGCAAAGTTGAATATTTCTAGGACTAAACTTGAAGGACCATGTCACTTGGAGTCAAGAACAACTTCAGGTAGCAAGAAATAAACCATGTTCTAGGCAAGGATAAGGTAAAGAGTCTAGGATAGATAAAGCAATGTTGAATTCCATGGAAAGAGCAAATCAAGGAATCTCTGAGTTGGAGATCAGATATTGTACCCCTCTGTGATCCAGAAATCTCTAGGGAAAAATGTAACCGTATACTCAATCTATATTTTCCTTTCTTCTTTTCTCCCTATCTTCAAATTTTAATTCTTAGACATTATGACATTATTTCTGGAATGCTAACAGAATAACAGAGTTGGAAGGGACCTTGGAGGTGTTGTAGTCCAACCCCTTGCTCAGGCCGGAAACCCTATACCAGACAAATGGTTGTCCAATCTCTTCTTAAAAACTTCCAGTATTGGAGCATCTACAATTTCTGGAAACACTTATTAATTGCTCTAACTATCAGGAAATTTCTCCTTAGTTCTAGTTTGGTTTTCTCCTTGATTAGCTTTCATCCATTGCTTCTTGTCCTGCCTTCATAATAGCTACGGTATGTACTGTATGGTGGACCACTGAAGGAAGGATGCAATATTGGTGAGTAATAAGAGGGGTCATTCACTGCACCTCCCTCCTGTCCACTGTATGGTACAACGTCTAGTATGAATCGACACTGCCAGTATCTATTTTCCATTTTTCAGCAGAGGTAATGTTTTAAACTTAACTTTGAAATGAGAATATATACTGAAAATTATGGCAATGATTCTGACAATATGAAATGAAATGGGGACATGTGATCACCTTTTGCAACCTTTTGACAAGCAAAGTCAATGAGGTAGCCTGATTCACTTAACAACTAAATTACTAACTTTATCAACTGCAATGATTCACTTAACAACTGCAGCAAAAGGTTGCAAAATTGGGCAAAACTCACTTAAGAAATGTCACACTTAACAACAGAAATTTTGGGCTCAATTGTTGTTATAAGTCAAGGACTATCTGTGAATGATACCCTACTATAGCAAAAGCCTGTAAGAAATCCAGAAATTGATGTAACATGAATATTCATATGAAATAGGTACTGTAGTTTTAAGATGGATTTGAACCAATATTTCTCTTGAAGCTATTCATGGGATTAAAAAAGATTCAAGAGATTAAACACCATGTTTTGGTATCAAATTTAATGATTGATTTTTTTTAAAAATTCCTTGTATTTGGAGACTATGCAATGTTATTTATTCATTTATTTAAGGATTTATAGATTGTCTTTCAACCATAATGCACTATGATGAAATAGTAAACTAAACTAAACAGCATCTGCCTTTAGCTGAGGCAGCTGCCTGAATCCTGAGAGAATTTTGCACTGACTGTAATTTCAGTAAGATCTACTCTCAGTAGGGAAGAAATATTACTGTAATGATTGCAGATACCTCCATATGCCAGAATTATCTAAGTGCACACTGAATTCTGTCACACTCGATTTAATTATTTGAGCAATTAATAATTTTACAATGCAAGCATATAAGGAATACAGATAGTGTCAAATGCCAGGGAAATCAAGAGGTCTAAATGGGTCTAAAGATTTATGACTATCTTAAGCTCTCTACAATAATCTGAATGACTAATGGCTAAAGCAATTTGGTGGTACATAAGGAATTCACCGTGGGCTGGACTTAGATGTCTTGTGGGCATGAAGGGACTCATGACTGATGATGAATTTGACCCCATCCTCAGGCTCAGCCTGATCATCTCTTATATCAAATCCTTGACTTACAACCACAAGTTAGGCCAAAATTTCTGTCAGTGTTTATCGACCTTATTATATGCTTTCTGAATACTCATAATATGAGTGTATGCCAGAAGGTATATCCAGAGACAATATGCTAGAGAATCAGTATAAGAAGACCCCCTCATATTATGAGTGTTCACAAAGCATCTAGTAACACAGAATGGTGGTTGGGGAATTCTAGGAGTTAAGTCCACACAGCTCAAACACTGCTGTACAGTATGGCAAACTTAAGAGTTTTATTCTTGGGTTTTTTTTTCAGGTTAGTTCACGTTCTTTGAATAAAATGATATAATGAGTTTGGATGCTTTCCATCAGAAACATCAAACTGAGGCAAAATATCTACTTAAGTTTTGCCAAAAGAAAAGAAAAGATTTGCATATACATACAACATCAAATAGATACTAAATACAGTGGGCTGCCTTGAGAATTCTGGGAACTGAAGTCCACACATCTTAAATGTTGCCAAGGTTGAGAGATCCTCCCATAATAAATACAGAAATGTAATTGATATTACCAAATAATCTGTACTGTTCCATAGTCTACAGTGTATGGATCACAGTGTATGGATCTACAGTATTGCTAAGCAAGACAGTTGTTAAATCAGTTTTGCCCAATTTTACAACCTTTCTTATCACAGTTGTTAAATGAATCACTGCAGTGGTTAAGTTACTAACCCAGTTGTTAAATGAATCTGGCTTTCTCATTGTCTTTGCTTGTCAGAAGATCGCAAAAGGTGATCACATGACCTCAGGACACTGTGACTGTCATAAATGCATTCCAGTTGCCAAGCGTCCAAATTTTGACCACATGACCATGGGAGTGCTGCTATGATTGTTAAATATGAAAAACAGTCATAAATCCCAATGTCATTGTAACATTGAATGATCACTAACTGAATGGCTGTAAATCAAGGAGTACTTGTATTCTTTTTGGTCAGGGTCATTCTACTCAAAGTGAGCTGTAGTTTCTCTAGTCAAAAAGCCAAAGAAGAAATGTTGTTTCCAGCACATTACAGCCATCACACTGGTGCTGAATATCCTGTTTGGACACGTCATAAGTCAGTGCTTGCTAGGTCTTGTGAACCCATATTATATAATAATAAAAATAAAAAGGTGAAGATCTTGTGGGACTTTAGAATACAGACGGATCGTCATTTGGAATACAACACGCCAGACATCACAGTTGTCAAGGGCCGCAACGTTCAGTTTATTGATACCAGGAGATGCCAGAGTCAAAGAAATAATATAGAAATAATATATAATAATATAGCCCTATCAAACTCTGCACCAGTCAACAGTGGTGTCCCTCAAGGCAGCATTTTAGTACTCACACTCTTTCTTCTTTACATAAATGACCTTTGTGATTGCATTATAAACAACTGCATCCTCTTCGCTGATGATGTAAAACTATTTAACACCACCAACAATACTGCTGCCCTACAAAGCGACCTTGACTATGTGACTAAATGGTCAAACAACTGGCAACGCCAAATCTTTGTCAATAAATGCTCTGTCTTACACATTGGCAACAAAAATCAGAATACCAAATACAAGCTGGGCAGATATGACCTTGTAGACAACCTTCATTCTGTCAAGGACCTAGGAGTACTCATCTCAAAGGACCTAAGCTCCAGAGCTCACTGTAACACCATTGCCAAGGTATTAAGAGTTGTTAACCTAATTTTGTGAAGCTTCTTCTCCGGTAACATTGTACTGCAAACTAGGGCATATAAAACCTTTGCCAGTCTCGAATACAGCTCATCTCCTTGGAATCCACACTGCATATTGGACATTAACACAATTGAATAAATCCAGAGGTATTTTCCAAGAAGAGTACTCCACTCCTCTGCTCACAATAAAATAATTTATGCCACCAGGCTCGAAATTTTGGGCTTGGACAACCTAGAACTATGTCGCCTACGGTCTGACCTAAGCATAGTACTCAAAGTTGTCTGTACAACGCCCTATCTGTCAATGACTACTTCAGCTAAAACTCCAATAATATACGGCAAACAATAGATACAAACTCAAGGTAAATTGCTCCAAACTTGATTGCAGAAAATACGACTTCAGCAACAGAGTGGTCAATGCCTAGAATGCTCTACCTGACTCCATTGTTGCATCCTCTAACCCACACAGCTCTAACCTTAAAACTGTCTATCATAGAACTCACCCCGTTCCTTAGAGGTCCATAAAGAGTGCGTGCATAAGCGCACCATTATGCCTACCGTCCCTGTCCTACTGTCCCCATTTACTTGTTCTCACTCCATGTTCATGTCCTTGTTCATATTTATACATGTTATGTAGCGCATTTGACAAAATAAATAAATAACTCACTCACTCACTTTCTCCATCTTTAGAGAACGTAAGCGACATGAGGATGAGCGTCCTCTCTACTACATATAAGAATCTTCAGGGGAGAAACTGTTGGGAGTAGCCAGTATCTACTGCTTACCACAATAAATCTAGATTTGGGTGGCTGAGATGAAATGTTGCCTCCAGTCAAGGATCTTTATAATTAGAACAGTATTTTATTTCCAAAAACTGCTTTAATGCTCCAGGCAAGGGTGTTTCCTACTTACAACTGTATTTATTTCCAAGGTTTGCTTCAAAGCTGAAATTAAACTCTTTTCCTATTCAAAATACTATTTTATTTTATAAATTTGCCTCAGGCCAGGGTATTTCCTATACAGAATGGTAATGTATTATTATTATTATTTAAATCGCTGTGGGGCTGAAATAAAGCACTTCCCCTTTTAAAAACAATACTTTACAGTACTTCAAAATCTTATTGCTGCATTATGCCTAAATTCTAAAAAGCGGATTTAAAAAGCTGTTTGTGACAAGATAGTCATAACTTTTTTTTTTTGCAAAATGTAATTTAGACATTTTACTATATTATAATAAATTCATGATGTAAAGGGTTATATGTAGAGCATAGAACAAACGCAAAACTTCAGATGAACTTAAAATCCTCCTAGCACTGTAGAATGATTGGTTCAATCCACATAATAGAGTGGCAAAAAAAAAAACCTTTTTTAACAGTAGGGAATAAAGTTTCTGAAAAATCAGAAGACAGAATCTCTCACTCATTATTTGGAAGCGTTTTAGGGAAAAACTAATCTCACAAGGACAAGGACTACATTAGCTCAGATACGAATGTTTTATTTGGATCTATCCCTTGAGGGCTTGACATGAAGGCAGAATGCATGCTGGAGAAGGAAGGGAAAGCCAATAAAAAGTTAACCTACTTCTGATCATAAAAAGTTGGTGCATAACTGATGATCAAATATAGAGTCTCACTGTTTCTTCTTCCAGTTCTTTAACGTAGATTTTAAGTCATGGTGCCGTAAAATATAGGATTGTTCTCATATAGGGGACATATACGGCTGCATAAGGTTGGAACTCTATAGTGAGATATCAATGATGTGATGTCATGAACCAGTTTTGGGATACTGAGATCTAACATTTTAGGTAGAAATATATTCCTCTGATTACATAAAGCCCCTAGAACGACCAGATTAGATGAGATACCCCATTTTTCCTCTACGAACTTAAGCAAAGCTCTGTCTTCCAACTTTCCCCAATTTTTTTCCTATAAGATGGGTTGGGGTTGTTATAATGGAATGACTCAAAGTCATCTAGCAAGTTTCCATGGTAGAGACATAGGCAATTGCTTGAGAAGGCAAAGTGGACAAGTATTGGTGCATTCAGGATGGTGTCATGCAAAATTGTGATATGTACTTTCACCAGACATTGCTGTACAGGTATAAATGACAGCATTGCTTGATTAAATCACAATGTGCATGTGGTCATTTTGATGTAAAATGTCTAGGGGTAGACGTAGACCGTATTTTGAATCTTGCCAGTCCTGGTGAAACATCTTAAATATTATATTACACTGGCCTAAAACCTAATATAAGCAAGGAACTTGATACCTTGAAACATTATTACTAAGTATATTTTTAAAGTGTTAGGATAAACAACAACGTTTAATCCTGAACCAAAATGTTTATTAAAATTCTTTCCATGAGAGGACATGACAAAATTGGGGTATCTTATTGACACAGTTCACTTTTTACTCTTAAAACAGGAATAGAGAATGTTTGACTCTGGCAAATTTTATGCACAAAGAGGTTGATATGGGAGACATACTCCTTCCAATTTTCAACCCACCCTCCTACCCACTCCAACAACCATGTTGGTAAACCTGTATTTTACAGGTTCTTGCTTTTATTTTTCTGTGATGTGGCTCTTCAGGAAACTATATTGGAATATGTATTTATAATGTGGTATACTGACCCTTTATTTTCTAGCAGGCATGGCCAAAGTGGCTTTACAACCTTTCAAAAGCGTCAAAAATAGCCCTGGGACTACCAAACACTTATCTGTGATTTAGATGAATCATCCAGAGTTTTAAACACTCAATTCTGAATTCTGAATTTGAATTACTTTTTAAGGGCAGCCCACATCTAAAGTAATATTAAATCTAGATATTACAGCATATGACTCAATGTAGCCAGCCTCTCTCTCTCTCTCTCTATCCAGGAAATCTGATTAACTAGATAAAGCAAATCAATGCTGCTTTGAGTCACTGAAGCCAATGTTAGATTTTATACCAAGGCTGTATCCTTGTTCCTTCAGGAAGAATGCAAAACCAACCAAATAGTTCATAAATAAGACATATCAAAGTAGATAGTTCTTATTTATTCCACCCTGAAAATAATATTGCAAGTTAGTTTCAAGGCATGCTGCAATAGTATCGTACTTGAAATCCCATGATCATGTTATTAGCTTCATAGATAATATCCTGAATCATACAAGAAATAAGATAGAACTCACTGAAATGGAATGCTAGTTGGAAGGGCTGAAGTCAGTGAGATAGAGAAAGGCATTTTGCAAACAAGTACAGTAGTCATTTGGCTATTGACTCTGGTTTCACACCAGAGTCTAATATATAGGAAGGGCAGAATTCATTCCTAGATGTTGTTAGATGGAATACTTTTTTAAAGGATGGCTTCCTCATTTTCTGCAGGAAATCTACTTACCTAATTTCGAGCTTGTTAGGTAATGTGGAACAGGGGAGAAGGTCTAATGATACAAATCTACCAACTCACATGTTGTTGTTAGGATGGAGGTTATCAAAGCAGCATAAAAAGGTTTGAAGCCTCCCTCTTCCACCTCTCAAATTAATCTTTTCACACCTGTCCGATTAATATTTTGATATGGCTACCTGTGTGCCCTTAACAGTTCCTGGCTAGCCTATGGTTTTCAAAATTCTTCTTGAAATCATAACCTGTAACTGTATTTTGAAATCCATTATTGCTTTTAAATTCTATTCCCACTTTCTCTAAAATATTTGCTAGAGCTCCTGTATATAATTTCCCACGCTTAACTCTGGGTCCCAAATTTCTCATCACCAGACATTAGTCACACTCATACCGAAAGTCTCAAATCTTACTTAAACAATAAGTTACAGAAAGGTTTGGCATGACTCACAATATCAGGATTTTCTTTTGAAAGCAGGACTTACTACCTTAAGATTAATTTTCATGATTGATGGTTCACACAGTCTCCAAACAAAAGAAAAGCCGTCATCATTATTCTGTTGTTGTGATGATGAGCCTCCCAGTTCTCAATAGTCAAAACCCAGAAGTTTATGCATTCAAGTTTAATGAATAGAGATGAACTTTTCCCCATTGAAAAGTAATGTACTGAGAGATCCTATGTAAATATAAATGTTTCCACTTCAATTTAAGTATAAGGATTAATTAATACATGCATAGCGAAGTAAAGGAATAACATTTCTGGGAAATTCGAGAAATTGAGGATGATAAAGAACAAGAAAATGGCTTTAAACAAAATCAACTTATTTTCTTCTTTTTTGATTGAAAGATGCTTCTTACTTTGTAAATATCAAATATGAAGTGTATAATTGTTTCTTAATAAGGTCATCCTGTTCTGTATATTATATTTAAATATGGTTATTTCACTTTTCATACACAAAAGTATTGGAAACATTTCCATAAAATATCAGAATAAGTATTAAATACAACATATGGGTTTAATATGAATTAAATACAGCAGATCAGATGTCAACATATTGACTTTAGAACTCAAATGATTCTATATAGTTTTTTTAAAAAAACTTTGCACTAATTGACCATTTGTGGCTCTCAAAAAGAGACTGTCAGGGCCAGAAGAAGTTTCTTAGATGTTCCCTGTTTTCTTGGGAAAACAGGACAATCATTTTTTTTTCTTTTTAGTTAATCTCCACAGAGATAACTTATCCCACTGAACTCCTGACACTTTGAGTTGTCAGAAAATTAAGACAAAAACACAGTATTTACCAATCTCTTCAAAAAAGGAAGCTCCTTGAGGAAAATCCAACACGGAACTAAAGAGAAATTTTCTGACAGAGAGAAAAAAATCAATCAATGGAACAATTTGCCTCCCAAAGTTATGATTGTGCCAGATGTTTAATTTTTTCACTTAGAACTGGCTTACCCTCTCCCTCCAATATCCCTGTCCAAACGGTTAGATCCTCTAGTGTTGTATGTTTCTAATATTGGTTCTGAAAAGTAACAAATAATAAATAACATAGATTTTACAAAGTTGAAGGCAGCATAAATGTTGTATTTCAATTCACCATTCCCTTTGGTAAGTAGCTTTTGTAGTCTTTCATATTATTTTAAAATTCAAGCAACTTACTTGTCTAAGTTCATAATGGGGCAAAGTAAATGGATGTGAATTCCAGAACAATTAAGTTTCTGCATCATGTCATTGTTATACGTTTTAAAAACACATGACTTTTCTTTTCCATAGTTAACCATGTTACCCATTATCCAGCTTTTATTCACATTTTATTCTTACAAAATCTGGTTTGAGAAGCCAAATAATTTGTCATGTTAAGGATTCCCTCATTCCTTTCATATGCCAAATCAGGTGAGCGTTTTTCATGTCATAAGACAATACAGTAGGTTGTCCCTAACAAGTACAAACTTGTAAAACCAGAATGAACTTCACAAATAGAAAGCAAGAGTATTGCAAGTCCAGTAATGAGTTGCCTGCAGCAAATTGCAGAAACAGAAGGAATTTACCTCTACTGTCATGTGAGTAGCTCTCCATTGGTGCAATAGAAGTATTCTTTACTTTTCTCTTAGCCTATCCCTCAAATCTGCTGAGGAGGATCTCCCAACTTCTTGTATTTGATCTATGATGACACTGCATCGGAACGTCAGTGAGGAAGGGACATTCAGGACAATTTCCCAATTCTGTCCATTTCATTGGCAGACAGTCTCAACTCGATACAATTTAGGGAACTCAATAGACTGAGATATAGAACAGACTGATAGGTAGACAGAGAAAGAATGCATACAGAGAGACAGACACACAGACATGTATGTAAGAAAAAGTATTGACATAAACTAAGTATTTTTCCAGTAAGCCACAATTCAGGAGTCTTCGCAGGCAGTTGCTTCTACGACAACTATTTTGTGTTAAATTTAAATTTACCGACAAAGAAATAAAGGGAGACCAGTATAGCTGTAATAATAATAATAAGGGATGTGGTGGCTCAGTGCCTAAGACGCTGAGCTTGTCGATCAGGTTGGCAGTTTGAATCCCTAGCGCCACGTAATGGAGTGAGCTCCCATTACTTGTCCCAGTTCTGCCAGCCTAGCAAAATGCAAGTAGAAAAATAGGGACCATCTTTGGTGGGAAGTTAACAGAATTCTGGCCACATGACCACGGAGACGTCTTCAGACAGCACTGGCTCTTGGGCTTTGAAACGGAGATGAGCACCACCCCCTAGAGTCGGGAATGAGTAGCACATATGTGCTAAGGGAACCCTTACCTTTACCTTAGTATAGCTATTTCAAGCTTTTTATGGCTTTTTATAGCTCATCAGCTAGCCATATCCTTCTGGGATTAGAACAGAAATGTTGATATAAACATTTTCAGACCTGAGTACTTTTCAATAGCATATCTGAAAAACAAAGTCAGCCTAGACTACTGTTGTTTATATAAACTATTTAATAAAAAGTGAATTCTCCAAGAGATCATAGGGCTAGGATCCTGCACAATTAGATTACAGATTTCTAAAAGCTATTTACTTGCATTGTCCCTCGGATACTAGGTTTCCACTTATCTGAGGAACCACTGAATCACAGGCTATTTCCAGACATTTGCTTGGAATGTGTCCATAAAACAGAGTATGGTATCTTTTTATAATTTGATAACACATTTAATTGGACCTGATCTATTAAAAACAAAACACAATCCAATGCAGTATTGTCTGAAAGCAGACAGTGGAGCTCACAGAAGTAACACATGTAATTTGTATTTTCCTTTCATCTATATTTCTTTTCTTTCATGCAAAAAGAAAATGCAGATTTTAGTGCTAATGTTATTCTTAGAAATTTTTGATATGGAACAAAACTTATTTTGGACATTACCTTATTCATGTTGCTTAAATGTTAAAACCAAAGCATATTATTTTACTTAATCTAAGAAAAAAGAATGACTTCCAATCACATTGAGCAAATAATAATAATACCTGAATTCATATGACATCATATATATGTGGTAGATAAGAAAGAAAAGGAAATAGTAGTATTAGGAAATATGCATGCAGGCATAAATTGTGACAACAAAAATAACACATCCACGTGAATAGAAGAAAATGTTAAGAAAAATAAAAATGTATTTATTGTACATTACAAAACTTTATACAGGTACCTACATATCTGGTTAGATTGTATTGGAAAGTTTTTTTCCCCTATGGAACTGCCAGCTTCAACTCTGATCCATCTCACTAATGTGAAAAAATATGCATATTCCTAATTTGTTTAATATAAATGGATTTTCATTCCCCCACCACACCCCCAGAAGTAAACTAGACTTTAAAATGTGAATGAAGAAAAAATGATGCCCTTAAACTGTAGTGGTAGAGAAAATTGTTGAGACTACCTTGGACTGTGAGAATTAATAATTCAGTAGTACATAAAATAAAATCAGTCTCCTCATTGAAAGCACTAAAATTTAAGGTAAAATTTAAATATTTTAGACATATAATGTGAAGACAAGAATCATTGGGAAATGCTTTGATCATTGGAAAAATGGGAGGGGTAAAAAAGACATGTGGCTTGATACTATCATTGATGACACAAATGAACTTATGAGTACTTGGTTATTGATAGATGATCTTAGAGATTTGAAGCATCAGAAATTATTAATAAAGGAAGGAGACTAATATCAAAGTGCACCATGAGACAAGGGGGAGCTGTGATCCAACAGATTTTAAATTGTTTATATCATGCCTAGATGATTAAGACTCAACAATGATTTGATGGCAACTACGGTACTTAATTTACTGCAATAAAACAACAAAGGATATTGTGGCAATTTAAGGACAACATTTTTTATTGCTTATAAAGTTTTCAGGATGTTAATCACTTTTACCAAATGCATGTAACATACAATTTAATTTAGGATGGACAAGGGAAATATTAGCTCATAATGTAATGCAATACAGGAACTGCAAGCAATGAAAATTGACAGTCATTAAGAAATCAGTGACTGATCATGATAAATATATTCTTAATAAGTTTTAAAGTTTTTCTTAATATCAGTCAAAATCTTTCTTTCTGACAGTTAAATCCATTATTTCCTCTCCTACACTTTGGAACAGTAGAGATGGTGACATTCTTCTGTAATGTTATTTCACATACATGAAGCATATACAGTACTTCTCCCTCCTATACTATTCTCTCCTTTCCAAGGCTAAATGCTGCCAATCGTTCAATATCAAATTTGTTTGAACGCTCCTTAAAATGTGGTGCTCAGAACCGGACTCAAGGGATCTACTCAATACAGAATAATGCAGCACAATTACTTTTCATTATTAAAAACTACTTTAAAAGCTTCTCTTCATGCAGCCAAAATTTTCATTTGTATTTCTGCAGTCACATCACCCTTCTAATTACATTAAACTGATAAATCAAGTACTATTCCAAGATCGTTCTCACAAGTACTACTACGTGGAGAATTATCCTGTCTTATTCCTATGCATTTGATTTTTGTTTTCTAAGTGAAATATTTTGCATTTGATTCTGTGGGAAGTCATTCTGCTCACTTTGGAAGAACATTTAAAGTGAATATTGAACTACTAGGATACCCATGAGAAAGAGTTTATTGCATAGGACTGATTTTAAATCTGAATGGTTTACCTATATATATATATAGGTGATGAATAGTATTCTACTTTTTGGTTCTTGGGCTTTGTTGATAAATATTTTCTCTATTATATTATAGTTTCAAAATGTTCCGTAGTTTTTTTCATTGTGTCTTTGATGAGTTTGAACAGAGATGACTGTATATTATTATTGTCTGCTATGTTCTAAACTATAGTTCAAAGCAGGCAAATATTCAAAATCAAAATTGACAAGATCTTGAGAGATTTCTCACAAGAAAAAATCTTGCAAATTCTTACCACAGTATCTCATGAATTCTGGGATTTATTGGTAGGTTACTAGACATCATCAAAAGAAGAGATACAGAATACAGAACAACAGAGTTGGAAGGGACCTTGGAAGTCTTCATAAATGCACCATCCATGTATATTGTATTGCTGCCCCATATTCCCAAGTAAGGAGATGCCAGTATAACTTTCTCAAGGTACATTTTGTGCATTTGGGAGAAAATTCTTCAGAAAGTCATATAAGTCCTTTTGGTATTCTTCACCATCTGTACCATCATCTGTACCACTTCAATATCTGTAAAATGAGGTACTGGAACATTGTTTCAATAATCCGGCTTGTTTATGGTCATCAGTACTCTCCCTTTATCCACCTCATCAAGGAAAGCTGTTGTTTTTGATATTATAGATGGCTCAATCTTCTGCAAGCTTAAGAGATATGAGATAATAATGCTGTTTGCTAAGTACAATTATGCAACATAATTGTTCTGTATAAAACCTTAGGCATATTGCAACCACCTGAAAAGATCCATTTGGAATTCTGCTTGCTTGCAACTGTTGAGAATATTTGCTCTGAATCAGTAGTGGGTTTCAATTTTTTTTTTACTACCGGTTCTGTGAGCGTGGTTTGGTGGGCATGGTGGGGGCTTGGCAGTCGTGGCAAGGAAAAGTTACTGTAAAATCTCCATTCCCTCCTCACTCCAGGGGAAGGTTACTGCAAAATCTTCATTTCCTCCTGATCAGCTAAGCAGAGAACATATGGTGGTGGAGCCAGACAGAGGTGGCATTTACTGCTTCTCCAAAGTACTCAACATTTTTGTTACTGGTTCTCCAGAACTGGTCAGAACCTGCTGAAACCCACCTCTGCCCTGAATGGATGCATCTCTCTCTCTCTTACACACACACACCTCTCTAATTGAGCTATCTAGTTACATTTACCTATATCTATTGCTTTTAACTGCAAGGCATTTCCTACATAGCTGAATTCTTTTTATTCATAAAATAAACTTCTCAACAGTGAAGAATTTTAGGGATGCCAGATACTATACCAGGTTGTGTTTAAGAGTTTATTCAGAGAAAAATTCACAGCAGGAAAGTACACAAACGAATTAAGTACAGATGACAGTGTCAGCATCTGGGGGAATTTTGAACTACTTTATATCCCATTAACTTTTATTTTATTTTATTTGAGTAACTTTGTGGAAAACAAGGATCAGCGGAGGTGGGGAGGGGATGATTTTGAGATGAACATGTGCGTTAGAATAATCCCAGGTTAGGAATAATTTAAGAAGACAATCAGACCGAGGTGGTGACTGAGAATGTTTTCGAAAATTTAGTCGAGCTATAAACGGACAACCTCATTTCTCTGAAAAAAGAAAGGATGTCATCGCAATTGATAATGCAAAGGAAAATAATTGTTTGGGTGTGCGTGCGTTTAGCTTTCGAATAAATGAAAACTGCTCTGCCACTTTCAACGACTCCGATCAGGTTGAGGGCACCAGCCCCTTATACTGGCGGAAGTCGTGGTTTGGTTTCCCTATTTATATAGAAATTCCCGAGCGGGAAATGTAGTCCCCAATTCGATGCAGAACACCGGTCAAGTTGCAGCAAAGGTGTCGAACAGAACGACGACGCGTACTTCAAACTTCAACCTTCCGAAGCTCCTTCTGTGTGTTACATTGGGACTAAAAGGAAATGCAAGTGCACGGGACCGATGGAAACTACGGAACTCATTCGTTTTTACCTTCCTGCAGCTTTGCATTGTTGTTGCCTGCAGGAGGAAGAGGCGGAAGCACCTTGGCGCCCAGGTGGAGTCCAAGTCTTCCCTGTTTCCTATGGGCAATTCTCTCTCTCTCTCTGTTAAACATGGCGTCCAAAATCACCCCGGAAGTGGGGCACTGTGGGTGGATCTACACGCCAGAAGTTTCTACACGCCAGAAGTCTATGCTTTCATCTCCCGCGGGGAACACGAGCGCGGACCTTTCCGCTCGCGCTCCGCTTCTCCGGCTCGACGCGTGCCGACAGAGCCTGACGGCGCGCGCCCTGAACCGCGAACGAAGCGCGCGCCCGTCGCTTTTAGCCGCCCGCTACGTTCGGCGCTCAGGCCTTAATTGAAGGGGAAGGAGACGCAACATGGCGCTCGTGCCCGGGCAGGTGCTGCGGGTCGCCATCCTCCTCTCCTATTTTTCCATCCTGTGCAATTACAAGGCCATTGACATGCCAGCGCACCAGACGTATGGAGGCAGCTGGAAATTTCTGACCTTCATTAACCTGGTAAGTCACCTTGCCCCCGTCACCGCCTCCTCTTCCTCGGGATGTGAAGGATGCGATCCCTTGTCCCGGGCAAAGAGAGTGGTTGCGTTCCCCGGCTAAAATTTTGTCCCGGGGACGAGGCCTCCTTTGCGCGGAAGGACTGGTGACGGGCAGCGCTTTCAAGGGGACGCCAGAAGGGGAGGTGCTGTGAAGGAAGACGCTGTTCGTTCGCACCGTCGTTTTTAAAGAAAGAAGAAAAAGGCACCGCGGTCGCAACGCTGTCATTTGGAGATGTCGGTTTGTTGACTACGCACATGAACAATGCTAGGGGAAGAGAGTGAAATATATTAGGATTATTGC